>JAEHOE010000347.1:0-33044 GCA_016858145.1 Edaphochlamys debaryana | reverse complement strand
GGTGGGGGGGGGGAGGCCGTAGGGGACTTTCTGCCGCCCATTGGGAAATCCCCACTGTCCTTCCACCTTCACCCCCCCGCTTCCCTTTGATTCACCCCCGCCCCCTGACCGCCACCTGACCGATGAGATACCAGCCATCCCTGGCCCACATTCACACTCAGAAGTACTCAGTCAAGGCTTTTCAGCAGCGCCACAGTGCGCAGGCTTCAGGCAAGCCAGGCTAGATGCGGAAGGCATTGGTCCCTTCCGCACCCGTCACACGTGAGGGCGCCTGGCCCTAGTGTGGGCGTTACTAGTTGATCAGCACAGCAGGGCTGTGGCCGGCGAGCTTCAAGTGAGTACACTCTACCTGCTGTATTCGTTACCTGCGGCTGGGCGTACAAGTCCTTCCGCCTGGGGTGAATTCGACGGTGCATCGCCGGGTGGACACTGCCGAATGGACCGCAGTGACAGGCAAGGCCGCCATGGAGGCTCGCCCCTCAGAGCCCGACCTGAGCCTGCGACATGGGTGAGAGCTATGTATACTGTGTTTGGATTAGGCGCAGTTGAGGCCAAGGGCAGGCCACAGGGGTTCGGGGGGACAACTCAATTGTGGAGGGGGCGGGGGTCTGGTTCGTGCCAGGCCGTGTCGGAGGCCGAACTGTCGTCCCGCACGGTGCACGTCGATTACAATAGAAGCATGAATACCCTGCTAAGCGCCGATGTCGTTGACTGTAGTCGCGGCTCGGGCCCTGTCACATTCAGCATGTCTCGTGTCCGATACTCGCGACGCAACGTTTCGCGGCCGTACAGGCGACCCCTCCAGAACTGCTCCATCACCAGCACTGTATACATCGCGGCCAGAGCGGTGACGGGCCACGCAGGGTAAAGTGTGAAACCCGGCGCGGCATGTCGGGGGTCTCGCCATGTTGGCACGACGCGAACAAGCACCGCCAGCTCCCGAGGATGGTCGCGATGCCCTGTGGCCAAGGGGTCTCGTGTTGTGGCAACAGGGGCTTTGCGGGCTTCGAAGCCGGGCGGGCCAGGGGACCGATGGTCTGAATCCTTCACTCCGGCAACTATGTCCCTACGTTGCACCCCACCCTAAGCGGACCACGGGGAATCCACTTGCAGCTGATGCCGCCCCGACCTGGCCCGGTAATCCGACTCAGGACGCATGCCCCAGCACGGCATGTGGGTTATTCTGTGGCTCAGCCCCAGGGCGTACCCCTGCCTAGCAACAGCCAGCCATGCCCCGGGGGCGCCCGCGTCCCACAAGCGCAACCCGCTCGGCAGCTTGGAGATGGCGCGCGAATCAACGGCCCCCGGAATCAAGCAGCTAGGCTATAGATGTCATGAGATGCGGTACTGGTCTCTTCCAGGAAAGGCTGTAGGCGTGCGCTCTGCCCTCGAGTTGGTGGGGGGCACAAACAGCACTTGCATGCAACCCCAGCTGGGCGGCGAGGTCGCTGCCCAGCCTGCCGGGCGAGTCAAGATGAACTCTCTGCTGCGCTCAGGTATTGACCGAGAGCTCAAGCTGCTGGCGCGGGCTGGGGCGAAGGCCCGCCCGATGAGGTCAAAAGCCAGGGTCCCGTACCCACGCTTGCTGAGCCCCCCTTTTGCACAGCTCGATACACCGTATCTTCCTCTACCATAATGTCGTGGCGCTGGACGGTGCGAGCAAACATTCTCATGGCCGCTCGCGCTTGCGCTAGGGAGCACGCGGATGGGCGGGACAGGGCGCGTTACATAGCCATTGTCAAGTAGTTGGGCCCTAGGGCGGTGGGGGGTGGGGAGGCCGTAGGGACTTTCTGCCCTAAGTGAAGGAGATTATTGGGTGCAATCGGGCACTTTGCCTGGTCGCTATCATCATGGGAAAGCCTGTGCCAGGCATCCTGTTCTGTTTTGTAAAAACCTGGGTCCCTGACCTTTCAACCACCAACCGCCCAACCGTCAACCGCCAGCTGGTGCACGACTTCCGCCCATTGGAAATCCCCACGTCCTTCCACTTCACCCCCGCTTCCCTTTGATCCCGCCACCTGACCGCCATGAGATACCAGCCTCCCTGGCCCCTTCACACTCAGAAGTACTCAGTCAAGGCTTTCAGCAGCGCCACAGTGCGCAGGCTTCAGGCAGCCAGGCTAGATGCGGAAGGCATTGGTCCCTTCCGCACCCGTCACACGTGAGGGCGCCTGGCCCTAGTGTGGGCGTTTACTAGTTGATCAGCACAGCAGGGCTGTGGCCGGCGAGCTTCAAGTGAGTACACTCTACCTGCTGTATTCGTTACCTGCGGCTGGGCGTACAAGTCCTTCCGCCTGGGGTGAATTCGACGGTGCATCGCCGGGTGGACACTGCCGAATGGACCGCAGTGACAGGCAAGGCCGCCATGGAGGCTCGCCCCTCAGAGCCCGACCTGAGCCTGCGACATGGGTGAGAGCTATGTATACTGTGTTTGGATTAGGCGCAGTTGAGGCCAAGGGCAGGCCACAGGGGTTCGGGGGGACAACTCAATTGTGGAGGGGGCGGGGGTCTGGTTCGTGCCAGGCCGTGTCGGAGGCCGAACTGTCGTCCCGCACGGTGCACGTCGATTACAATAGAAGCATGAATACCCTGCTAAGCGCCGATGTCGTTGACTGTAGTCGCGGCTCGGGCCCTGTCACATTCAGCATGTCTCGTGTCCGATACTCGCGACGCAACGTTTCGCGGCCGTACAGGCGACCCCTCCAGAACTGCTCCATCACCAGCACTGTATACATCGCGGCCAGAGCGGTGACGGGCCACGCAGGGTAAAGTGTGAAACCCGGCGCGGCATGTCGGGGGTCTCGCCATGTTGGCACGACGCGAACAAGCACCGCCAGCTCCCGAGGATGGTCGCGATGCCCTGTGGCCAAGGGGTCTCGTGTTGTGGCAACAGGGGCTTTGCGGGCTTCGAAGCCGGGCGGGCCAGGGGACCGATGGTCTGAATCCTTCACTCCGGCAACTATGTCCCTACGTTGCACCCCACCCTAAGCGGACCACGGGGAATCCACTTGCAGCTGATGCCGCCCCGACCTGGCCCGGTAATCCGACTCAGGACGCATGCCCCAGCACGGCATGTGGGTTATTCTGTGGCTCAGCCCCAGGGCGTACCCCTGCCTAGCAACAGCCAGCCATGCCCCGGGGGCGCCCGCGTCCCACAAGCGCAACCCGCTCGGCAGCTTGCTTGGAGATGGCGCGCGAATCAACGGCCCCCGGAATCAAGCAGCTAGGCTATAGATGTCATGAGATGCGGTACTGGTCTCTTCCAGGAAAGGCTGTAGGCGTGCGCTCTGCCCTCGAGTTGGTGGGGGGCACAAACAGCACTTGCATGCAACCCCAGCTGGGCGGCGAGGTCGCTGCCCAGCCTGCCGGGCGAGTCAAGATGAACTCTCTGCTGCGCTCAGGTATTGACCGAGAGCTCAAGCTGCTGGCGCGGGCTGGGGCGAAGGCCCGCCCGATGAGGTCAAAAGCCAGGGTCCCGTACCCACGCTTGCTGAGCCCCCCTTTTGCACAGCTCGATACACCGTATCTTCCTCTACCATAATGTCGTGGCGCTGGACGGTGCGAGCAAACATTCTCATGGCCGCTCGCGCTTGCGCTAGGGAGCACGCGGATGGGCGGGACAGGGCGCGTTACATAGCCATTGTCAAGTAGTTGGGCCCTAGGGCGGTGGGGGGTGGGGAGGCCGTAGGGACTTTCTGCCCTAAGTGAAGGAGATTATTGGGTGCAATCGGGCACTTTGCCTGGTCGCTATCATCATGGGAAAGCCTGTGCCAGGCATCCTGTTCTGTTTTGTAAAAACCTGGGTCCCTGACCTTTCAACCACCAACCGCCCAACCGTCAACCGCCAGCTGGTGCACGACTTCCGCCCATTGGAAATCCCCACGTCCTTCCACTTCACCCCCGCTTCCCTTTGATCCCGCCACCTGACCGCCATGAGATACCAGCCTCCCTGGCCCCTTCACACTCAGAAGTACTCAGTCAAGGCTTTCAGCAGCGCCACAGTGCGCAGGCTTCAGGCAGCCAGGCTAGATGCGGAAGGCATTGGTCCCTTCCGCACCCGTCACACGTGAGGGCGCCTGGCCCTAGTGTGGGCGTTTACTAGTTGATCAGCACAGCAGGGCTGTGGCCGGCGAGCTTCAAGTGAGTACACTCTACCTGCTGTATTCGTTACCTGCGGCTGGGCGTACAAGTCCTTCCGCCTGGGGTGAATTCGACGGTGCATCGCCGGGTGGACACTGCCGAATGGACCGCAGTGACAGGCAAGGCCGCCATGGAGGCTCGCCCCTCAGAGCCCGACCTGAGCCTGCGACATGGGTGAGAGCTATGTATACTGTGTTTGGATTAGGCGCAGTTGAGGCCAAGGGCAGGCCACAGGGGTTCGGGGGGACAACTCAATTGTGGAGGGGGCGGGGGTCTGGTTCGTGCCAGGCCGTGTCGGAGGCCGAACTGTCGTCCCGCACGGTGCACGTCGATTACAATAGAAGCATGAATACCCTGCTAAGCGCCGATGTCGTTGACTGTAGTCGCGGCTCGGGCCCTGTCACATTCAGCATGTCTCGTGTCCGATACTCGCGACGCAACGTTTCGCGGCCGTACAGGCGACCCCTCCAGAACTGCTCCATCACCAGCACTGTATACATCGCGGCCAGAGCGGTGACGGGCCACGCAGGGTAAAGTGTGAAACCCGGCGCGGCATGTCGGGGGTCTCGCCATGTTGGCACGACGCGAACAAGCACCGCCAGCTCCCGAGGATGGTCGCGATGCCCTGTGGCCAAGGGGTCTCGTGTTGTGGCAACAGGGGCTTTGCGGGCTTCGAAGCCGGGCGGGCCAGGGGACCGATGGTCTGAATCCTTCACTCCGGCAACTATGTCCCTACGTTGCACCCCACCCTAAGCGGACCACGGGGAATCCACTTGCAGCTGATGCCGCCCCGACCTGGCCCGGTAATCCGACTCAGGACGCATGCCCCAGCACGGCATGTGGGTTATTCTGTGGCTCAGCCCCAGGGCGTACCCCTGCCTAGCAACAGCCAGCCATGCCCCGGGGGCGCCCGCGTCCCACAAGCGCAACCCGCTCGGCAGCTTGCTTGGAGATGGCGCGCGAATCAACGGCCCCCGGAATCAAGCAGCTAGGCTATAGATGTCATGAGATGCGGTACTGGTCTCTTCCAGGAAAGGCTGTAGGCGTGCGCTCTGCCCTCGAGTTGGTGGGGGGCACAAACAGCACTTGCATGCAACCCCAGCTGGGCGGCGAGGTCGCTGCCCAGCCTGCCGGGCGAGTCAAGATGAACTCTCTGCTGCGCTCAGGTATTGACCGAGAGCTCAAGCTGCTGGCGCGGGCTGGGGCGAAGGCCCGCCCGATGAGGTCAAAAGCCAGGGTCCCGTACCCACGCTTGCTGAGCCCCCCTTTTGCACAGCTCGATACACCGTATCTTCCTCTACCATAATGTCGTGGCGCTGGACGGTGCGAGCAAACATTCTCATGGCCGCTCGCGCTTGCGCTAGGGAGCACGCGGATGGGCGGGACAGGGCGCGTTACATAGCCATTGTCAAGTAGTTGGGCCCTAGGGCGGTGGGGGGTGGGGAGGCCGTAGGGACTTTCTGCCCTAAGTGAAGGAGATTATTGGGTGCAATCGGGCACTTTGCCTGGTCGCTATCATCATGGGAAAGCCTGTGCCAGGCATCCTGTTCTGTTTTGTAAAAACCTGGGTCCCTGACCTTTCAACCACCAACCGCCCAACCGTCAACCGCCAGCTGGTGCACGACTTCCGCCCATTGGAAATCCCCACGTCCTTCCACTTCACCCCCGCTTCCCTTTGATCCCGCCACCTGACCGCCATGAGATACCAGCCTCCCTGGCCCCTTCACACTCAGAAGTACTCAGTCAAGGCTTTCAGCAGCGCCACAGTGCGCAGGCTTCAGGCAGCCAGGCTAGATGCGGAAGGCATTGGTCCCTTCCGCACCCGTCACACGTGAGGGCGCCTGGCCCTAGTGTGGGCGTTTACTAGTTGATCAGCACAGCAGGGCTGTGGCCGGCGAGCTTCAAGTGAGTACACTCTACCTGCTGTATTCGTTACCTGCGGCTGGGCGTACAAGTCCTTCCGCCTGGGGTGAATTCGACGGTGCATCGCCGGGTGGACACTGCCGAATGGACCGCAGTGACAGGCAAGGCCGCCATGGAGGCTCGCCCCTCAGAGCCCGACCTGAGCCTGCGACATGGGTGAGAGCTATGTATACTGTGTTTGGATTAGGCGCAGTTGAGGCCAAGGGCAGGCCACAGGGGTTCGGGGGGACAACTCAATTGTGGAGGGGGCGGGGGTCTGGTTCGTGCCAGGCCGTGTCGGAGGCCGAACTGTCGTCCCGCACGGTGCACGTCGATTACAATAGAAGCATGAATACCCTGCTAAGCGCCGATGTCGTTGACTGTAGTCGCGGCTCGGGCCCTGTCACATTCAGCATGTCTCGTGTCCGATACTCGCGACGCAACGTTTCGCGGCCGTACAGGCGACCCCTCCAGAACTGCTCCATCACCAGCACTGTATACATCGCGGCCAGAGCGGTGACGGGCCACGCAGGGTAAAGTGTGAAACCCGGCGCGGCATGTCGGGGGTCTCGCCATGTTGGCACGACGCGAACAAGCACCGCCAGCTCCCGAGGATGGTCGCGATGCCCTGTGGCCAAGGGGTCTCGTGTTGTGGCAACAGGGGCTTTGCGGGCTTCGAAGCCGGGCGGGCCAGGGGACCGATGGTCTGAATCCTTCACTCCGGCAACTATGTCCCTACGTTGCACCCCACCCTAAGCGGACCACGGGGAATCCACTTGCAGCTGATGCCGCCCCGACCTGGCCCGGTAATCCGACTCAGGACGCATGCCCCAGCACGGCATGTGGGTTATTCTGTGGCTCAGCCCCAGGGCGTACCCCTGCCTAGCAACAGCCAGCCATGCCCCGGGGGCGCCCGCGTCCCACAAGCGCAACCCGCTCGGCAGCTTGCTTGGAGATGGCGCGCGAATCAACGGCCCCCGGAATCAAGCAGCTAGGCTATAGATGTCATGAGATGCGGTACTGGTCTCTTCCAGGAAAGGCTGTAGGCGTGCGCTCTGCCCTCGAGTTGGTGGGGGGCACAAACAGCACTTGCATGCAACCCCAGCTGGGCGGCGAGGTCGCTGCCCAGCCTGCCGGGCGAGTCAAGATGAACTCTCTGCTGCGCTCAGGTATTGACCGAGAGCTCAAGCTGCTGGCGCGGGCTGGGGCGAAGGCCCGCCCGATGAGGTCAAAAGCCAGGGTCCCGTACCCACGCTTGCTGAGCCCCCCTTTTGCACAGCTCGATACACCGTATCTTCCTCTACCATAATGTCGTGGCGCTGGACGGTGCGAGCAAACATTCTCATGGCCGCTCGCGCTTGCGCTAGGGAGCACGCGGATGGGCGGGACAGGGCGCGTTACATAGCCATTGTCAAGTAGTTGGGCCCTAGGGCGGTGGGGGGTGGGGAGGCCGTAGGGACTTTCTGCCCTAAGTGAAGGAGATTATTGGGTGCAATCGGGCACTTTGCCTGGTCGCTATCATCATGGGAAAGCCTGTGCCAGGCATCCTGTTCTGTTTTGTAAAAACCTGGGTCCCTGACCTTTCAACCACCAACCGCCCAACCGTCAACCGCCAGCTGGTGCACGACTTCCGCCCATTGGAAATCCCCACGTCCTTCCACTTCACCCCCGCTTCCCTTTGATCCCGCCACCTGACCGCCATGAGATACCAGCCTCCCTGGCCCCTTCACACTCAGAAGTACTCAGTCAAGGCTTTCAGCAGCGCCACAGTGCGCAGGCTTCAGGCAGCCAGGCTAGATGCGGAAGGCATTGGTCCCTTCCGCACCCGTCACACGTGAGGGCGCCTGGCCCTAGTGTGGGCGTTTACTAGTTGATCAGCACAGCAGGGCTGTGGCCGGCGAGCTTCAAGTGAGTACACTCTACCTGCTGTATTCGTTACCTGCGGCTGGGCGTACAAGTCCTTCCGCCTGGGGTGAATTCGACGGTGCATCGCCGGGTGGACACTGCCGAATGGACCGCAGTGACAGGCAAGGCCGCCATGGAGGCTCGCCCCTCAGAGCCCGACCTGAGCCTGCGACATGGGTGAGAGCTATGTATACTGTGTTTGGATTAGGCGCAGTTGAGGCCAAGGGCAGGCCACAGGGGTTCGGGGGGACAACTCAATTGTGGAGGGGGCGGGGGTCTGGTTCGTGCCAGGCCGTGTCGGAGGCCGAACTGTCGTCCCGCACGGTGCACGTCGATTACAATAGAAGCATGAATACCCTGCTAAGCGCCGATGTCGTTGACTGTAGTCGCGGCTCGGGCCCTGTCACATTCAGCATGTCTCGTGTCCGATACTCGCGACGCAACGTTTCGCGGCCGTACAGGCGACCCCTCCAGAACTGCTCCATCACCAGCACTGTATACATCGCGGCCAGAGCGGTGACGGGCCACGCAGGGTAAAGTGTGAAACCCGGCGCGGCATGTCGGGGGTCTCGCCATGTTGGCACGACGCGAACAAGCACCGCCAGCTCCCGAGGATGGTCGCGATGCCCTGTGGCCAAGGGGTCTCGTGTTGTGGCAACAGGGGCTTTGCGGGCTTCGAAGCCGGGCGGGCCAGGGGACCGATGGTCTGAATCCTTCACTCCGGCAACTATGTCCCTACGTTGCACCCCACCCTAAGCGGACCACGGGGAATCCACTTGCAGCTGATGCCGCCCCGACCTGGCCCGGTAATCCGACTCAGGACGCATGCCCCAGCACGGCATGTGGGTTATTCTGTGGCTCAGCCCCAGGGCGTACCCCTGCCTAGCAACAGCCAGCCATGCCCCGGGGGCGCCCGCGTCCCACAAGCGCAACCCGCTCGGCAGCTTGCTTGGAGATGGCGCGCGAATCAACGGCCCCCGGAATCAAGCAGCTAGGCTATAGATGTCATGAGATGCGGTACTGGTCTCTTCCAGGAAAGGCTGTAGGCGTGCGCTCTGCCCTCGAGTTGGTGGGGGGCACAAACAGCACTTGCATGCAACCCCAGCTGGGCGGCGAGGTCGCTGCCCAGCCTGCCGGGCGAGTCAAGATGAACTCTCTGCTGCGCTCAGGTATTGACCGAGAGCTCAAGCTGCTGGCGCGGGCTGGGGCGAAGGCCCGCCCGATGAGGTCAAAAGCCAGGGTCCCGTACCCACGCTTGCTGAGCCCCCCTTTTGCACAGCTCGATACACCGTATCT
Organism: Edaphochlamys debaryana; assembly: GCA_016858145.1. NCBI lineage: Eukaryota > Viridiplantae > Chlorophyta > Chlorophyceae > Chlamydomonadales > Edaphochlamys > Edaphochlamys debaryana. Next base: position 23,801 of record JAEHOE010000347.1, on the reverse strand, counting down.
TCCTCTACCATAATGTCGTGGCGCTGGACGGTGCGAGCAAACATTCTCATGGCCGCTCGCGCTTGCGCTAGGGAGCACGCGGATGGGCGGGACAGGGCGCGTTACATAGCCATTGTCAAGTAGTTGGGCCCTAGGGCGGTGGGGGGTGGGGAGGCCGTAGGGACTTTCTGCCCTAAGTGAAGGAGATTATTGGGTGCAATCGGGCACTTTGCCTGGTCGCTATCATCATGGGAAAGCCTGTGCCAGGCATCCTGTTCTGTTTTGTAAAAACCTGGGTCCCTGACCTTTCAACCACCAACCGCCCAACCGTCAACCGCCAGCTGGTGCACGACTTCCGCCCATTGGAAATCCCCACGTCCTTCCACTTCACCCCCGCTTCCCTTTGATCCCGCCACCTGACCGCCATGAGATACCAGCCTCCCTGGCCCCTTCACACTCAGAAGTACTCAGTCAAGGCTTTCAGCAGCGCCACAGTGCGCAGGCTTCAGGCAGCCAGGCTAGATGCGGAAGGCATTGGTCCCTTCCGCACCCGTCACACGTGAGGGCGCCTGGCCCTAGTGTGGGCGTTTACTAGTTGATCAGCACAGCAGGGCTGTGGCCGGCGAGCTTCAAGTGAGTACACTCTACCTGCTGTATTCGTTACCTGCGGCTGGGCGTACAAGTCCTTCCGCCTGGGGTGAATTCGACGGTGCATCGCCGGGTGGACACTGCCGAATGGACCGCAGTGACAGGCAAGGCCGCCATGGAGGCTCGCCCCTCAGAGCCCGACCTGAGCCTGCGACATGGGTGAGAGCTATGTATACTGTGTTTGGATTAGGCGCAGTTGAGGCCAAGGGCAGGCCACAGGGGTTCGGGGGGACAACTCAATTGTGGAGGGGGCGGGGGTCTGGTTCGTGCCAGGCCGTGTCGGAGGCCGAACTGTCGTCCCGCACGGTGCACGTCGATTACAATAGAAGCATGAATACCCTGCTAAGCGCCGATGTCGTTGACTGTAGTCGCGGCTCGGGCCCTGTCACATTCAGCATGTCTCGTGTCCGATACTCGCGACGCAACGTTTCGCGGCCGTACAGGCGACCCCTCCAGAACTGCTCCATCACCAGCACTGTATACATCGCGGCCAGAGCGGTGACGGGCCACGCAGGGTAAAGTGTGAAACCCGGCGCGGCATGTCGGGGGTCTCGCCATGTTGGCACGACGCGAACAAGCACCGCCAGCTCCCGAGGATGGTCGCGATGCCCTGTGGCCAAGGGGTCTCGTGTTGTGGCAACAGGGGCTTTGCGGGCTTCGAAGCCGGGCGGGCCAGGGGACCGATGGTCTGAATCCTTCACTCCGGCAACTATGTCCCTACGTTGCACCCCACCCTAAGCGGACCACGGGGAATCCACTTGCAGCTGATGCCGCCCCGACCTGGCCCGGTAATCCGACTCAGGACGCATGCCCCAGCACGGCATGTGGGTTATTCTGTGGCTCAGCCCCAGGGCGTACCCCTGCCTAGCAACAGCCAGCCATGCCCCGGGGGCGCCCGCGTCCCACAAGCGCAACCCGCTCGGCAGCTTGCTTGGAGATGGCGCGCGAATCAACGGCCCCCGGAATCAAGCAGCTAGGCTATAGATGTCATGAGATGCGGTACTGGTCTCTTCCAGGAAAGGCTGTAGGCGTGCGCTCTGCCCTCGAGTTGGTGGGGGGCACAAACAGCACTTGCATGCAACCCCAGCTGGGCGGCGAGGTCGCTGCCCAGCCTGCCGGGCGAGTCAAGATGAACTCTCTGCTGCGCTCAGGTATTGACCGAGAGCTCAAGCTGCTGGCGCGGGCTGGGGCGAAGGCCCGCCCGATGAGGTCAAAAGCCAGGGTCCCGTACCCACGCTTGCTGAGCCCCCCTTTTGCACAGCTCGATACACCGTATCTTCCTCTACCATAATGTCGTGGCGCTGGACGGTGCGAGCAAACATTCTCATGGCCGCTCGCGCTTGCGCTAGGGAGCACGCGGATGGGCGGGACAGGGCGCGTTACATAGCCATTGTCAAGTAGTTGGGCCCTAGGGCGGTGGGGGGTGGGGAGGCCGTAGGGACTTTCTGCCCTAAGTGAAGGAGATTATTGGGTGCAATCGGGCACTTTGCCTGGTCGCTATCATCATGGGAAAGCCTGTGCCAGGCATCCTGTTCTGTTTTGTAAAAACCTGGGTCCCTGACCTTTCAACCACCAACCGCCCAACCGTCAACCGCCAGCTGGTGCACGACTTCCGCCCATTGGAAATCCCCACGTCCTTCCACTTCACCCCCGCTTCCCTTTGATCCCGCCACCTGACCGCCATGAGATACCAGCCTCCCTGGCCCCTTCACACTCAGAAGTACTCAGTCAAGGCTTTCAGCAGCGCCACAGTGCGCAGGCTTCAGGCAGCCAGGCTAGATGCGGAAGGCATTGGTCCCTTCCGCACCCGTCACACGTGAGGGCGCCTGGCCCTAGTGTGGGCGTTTACTAGTTGATCAGCACAGCAGGGCTGTGGCCGGCGAGCTTCAAGTGAGTACACTCTACCTGCTGTATTCGTTACCTGCGGCTGGGCGTACAAGTCCTTCCGCCTGGGGTGAATTCGACGGTGCATCGCCGGGTGGACACTGCCGAATGGACCGCAGTGACAGGCAAGGCCGCCATGGAGGCTCGCCCCTCAGAGCCCGACCTGAGCCTGCGACATGGGTGAGAGCTATGTATACTGTGTTTGGATTAGGCGCAGTTGAGGCCAAGGGCAGGCCACAGGGGTTCGGGGGGACAACTCAATTGTGGAGGGGGCGGGGGTCTGGTTCGTGCCAGGCCGTGTCGGAGGCCGAACTGTCGTCCCGCACGGTGCACGTCGATTACAATAGAAGCATGAATACCCTGCTAAGCGCCGATGTCGTTGACTGTAGTCGCGGCTCGGGCCCTGTCACATTCAGCATGTCTCGTGTCCGATACTCGCGACGCAACGTTTCGCGGCCGTACAGGCGACCCCTCCAGAACTGCTCCATCACCAGCACTGTATACATCGCGGCCAGAGCGGTGACGGGCCACGCAGGGTAAAGTGTGAAACCCGGCGCGGCATGTCGGGGGTCTCGCCATGTTGGCACGACGCGAACAAGCACCGCCAGCTCCCGAGGATGGTCGCGATGCCCTGTGGCCAAGGGGTCTCGTGTTGTGGCAACAGGGGCTTTGCGGGCTTCGAAGCCGGGCGGGCCAGGGGACCGATGGTCTGAATCCTTCACTCCGGCAACTATGTCCCTACGTTGCACCCCACCCTAAGCGGACCACGGGGAATCCACTTGCAGCTGATGCCGCCCCGACCTGGCCCGGTAATCCGACTCAGGACGCATGCCCCAGCACGGCATGTGGGTTATTCTGTGGCTCAGCCCCAGGGCGTACCCCTGCCTAGCAACAGCCAGCCATGCCCCGGGGGCGCCCGCGTCCCACAAGCGCAACCCGCTCGGCAGCTTGCTTGGAGATGGCGCGCGAATCAACGGCCCCCGGAATCAAGCAGCTAGGCTATAGATGTCATGAGATGCGGTACTGGTCTCTTCCAGGAAAGGCTGTAGGCGTGCGCTCTGCCCTCGAGTTGGTGGGGGGCACAAACAGCACTTGCATGCAACCCCAGCTGGGCGGCGAGGTCGCTGCCCAGCCTGCCGGGCGAGTCAAGATGAACTCTCTGCTGCGCTCAGGTATTGACCGAGAGCTCAAGCTGCTGGCGCGGGCTGGGGCGAAGGCCCGCCCGATGAGGTCAAAAGCCAGGGTCCCGTACCCACGCTTGCTGAGCCCCCCTTTTGCACAGCTCGATACACCGTATCTTCCTCTACCATAATGTCGTGGCGCTGGACGGTGCGAGCAAACATTCTCATGGCCGCTCGCGCTTGCGCTAGGGAGCACGCGGATGGGCGGGACAGGGCGCGTTACATAGCCATTGTCAAGTAGTTGGGCCCTAGGGCGGTGGGGGGTGGGGAGGCCGTAGGGACTTTCTGCCCTAAGTGAAGGAGATTATTGGGTGCAATCGGGCACTTTGCCTGGTCGCTATCATCATGGGAAAGCCTGTGCCAGGCATCCTGTTCTGTTTTGTAAAAACCTGGGTCCCTGACCTTTCAACCACCAACCGCCCAACCGTCAACCGCCAGCTGGTGCACGACTTCCGCCCATTGGAAATCCCCACGTCCTTCCACTTCACCCCCGCTTCCCTTTGATCCCGCCACCTGACCGCCATGAGATACCAGCCTCCCTGGCCCCTTCACACTCAGAAGTACTCAGTCAAGGCTTTCAGCAGCGCCACAGTGCGCAGGCTTCAGGCAGCCAGGCTAGATGCGGAAGGCATTGGTCCCTTCCGCACCCGTCACACGTGAGGGCGCCTGGCCCTAGTGTGGGCGTTTACTAGTTGATCAGCACAGCAGGGCTGTGGCCGGCGAGCTTCAAGTGAGTACACTCTACCTGCTGTATTCGTTACCTGCGGCTGGGCGTACAAGTCCTTCCGCCTGGGGTGAATTCGACGGTGCATCGCCGGGTGGACACTGCCGAATGGACCGCAGTGACAGGCAAGGCCGCCATGGAGGCTCGCCCCTCAGAGCCCGACCTGAGCCTGCGACATGGGTGAGAGCTATGTATACTGTGTTTGGATTAGGCGCAGTTGAGGCCAAGGGCAGGCCACAGGGGTTCGGGGGGACAACTCAATTGTGGAGGGGGCGGGGGTCTGGTTCGTGCCAGGCCGTGTCGGAGGCCGAACTGTCGTCCCGCACGGTGCACGTCGATTACAATAGAAGCATGAATACCCTGCTAAGCGCCAATGTCGTTGACTGTAGTCGCGGCTCGGGCCCTGTCACATTCAGCATGTCTCGTGTCCGATACTCGCGACGCAACGTTTCGCGGCCGTACAGGCGACCCCTCCAGAACTGCTCCATCACCAGCACTGTATACATCGCGGCCAGAGCGGTGACGGGCCACGCAGGGTAAAGTGTGAAACCCGGCGCGGCATGTCGGGGGTCTCGCCATGTTGGCACGACGCGAACAAGCACCGCCAGCTCCCGAGGATGGTCGCGATGCCCTGTGGCCAAGGGGTCTCGTGTTGTGGCAACAGGGGCTTTGCGGGCTTCGAAGCCGGGCGGGCCAGGGGACCGATGGTCTGAATCCTTCACTCCGGCAACTATGTCCCTACGTTGCACCCCACCCTAAGCGGACCACGGGGAATCCACTTGCAGCTGATGCCGCCCCGACCTGGCCCGGTAATCCGACTCAGGACGCATGCCCCAGCACGGCATGTGGGTTATTCTGTGGCTCAGCCCCAGGGCGTACCCCTGCCTAGCAACAGCCAGCCATGCCCCGGGGGCGCCCGCGTCCCACAAGCGCAACCCGCTCGGCAGCTTGCTTGGAGATGGCGCGCGAATCAACGGCCCCCGGAATCAAGCAGCTAGGCTATAGATGTCATGAGATGCGGTACTGGTCTCTTCCAGGAAAGGCTGTAGGCGTGCGCTCTGCCCTCGAGTTGGTGGGGGGCACAAACAGCACTTGCATGCAACCCCAGCTGGGCGGCGAGGTCGCTGCCCAGCCTGCCGGGCGAGTCAAGATGAACTCTCTGCTGCGCTCAGGTATTGACCGAGAGCTCAAGCTGCTGGCGCGGGCTGGGGCGAAGGCCCGCCCGATGAGGTCAAAAGCCAGGGTCCCGTACCCACGCTTGCTGAGCCCCCCTTTTGCACAGCTCGATACACCGTATCTTCCTCTACCATAATGTCGTGGCGCTGGACGGTGCGAGCAAACATTCTCATGGCCGCTCGCGCTTGCGCTAGGGAGCACGCGGATGGGCGGGACAGGGCGCGTTACATAGCCATTGTCAAGTAGTTGGGCCCTAGGGCGGTGGGGGGTGGGGAGGCCGTAGGGACTTTCTGCCCTAAGTGAAGGAGATTATTGGGTGCAATCGGGCACTTTGCCTGGTCGCTATCATCATGGGAAAGCCTGTGCCAGGCATCCTGTTCTGTTTTGTAAAAACCTGGGTCCCTGACCTTTCAACCACCAACCGCCCAACCGTCAACCGCCAGCTGGTGCACGACTTCCGCCCATTGGAAATCCCCACGTCCTTCCACTTCACCCCCGCTTCCCTTTGATCCCGCCACCTGACCGCCATGAGATACCAGCCTCCCTGGCCCCTTCACACTCAGAAGTACTCAGTCAAGGCTTTCAGCAGCGCCACAGTGCGCAGGCTTCAGGCAGCCAGGCTAGATGCGGAAGGCATTGGTCCCTTCCGCACCCGTCACACGTGAGGGCGCCTGGCCCTAGTGTGGGCGTTTACTAGTTGATCAGCACAGCAGGGCTGTGGCCGGCGAGCTTCAAGTGAGTACACTCTACCTGCTGTATTCGTTACCTGCGGCTGGGCGTACAAGTCCTTCCGCCTGGGGTGAATTCGACGGTGCATCGCCGGGTGGACACTGCCGAATGGACCGCAGTGACAGGCAAGGCCGCCATGGAGGCTCGCCCCTCAGAGCCCGACCTGAGCCTGCGACATGGGTGAGAGCTATGTATACTGTGTTTGGATTAGGCGCAGTTGAGGCCAAGGGCAGGCCACAGGGGTTCGGGGGGACAACTCAATTGTGGAGGGGGCGGGGGTCTGGTTCGTGCCAGGCCGTGTCGGAGGCCGAACTGTCGTCCCGCACGGTGCACGTCGATTACAATAGAAGCATGAATACCCTGCTAAGCGCCAATGTCGTTGACTGTAGTCGCGGCTCGGGCCCTGTCACATTCAGCATGTCTCGTGTCCGATACTCGCGACGCAACGTTTCGCGGCCGTACAGGCGACCCCTCCAGAACTGCTCCATCACCAGCACTGTATACATCGCGGCCAGAGCGGTGACGGGCCACGCAGGGTAAAGTGTGAAACCCGGCGCGGCATGTCGGGGGTCTCGCCATGTTGGCACGACGCGAACAAGCACCGCCAGCTCCCGAGGATGGTCGCGATGCCCTGTGGCCAAGGGGTCTCGTGTTGTGGCAACAGGGGCTTTGCGGGCTTCGAAGCCGGGCGGGCCAGGGGACCGATGGTCTGAATCCTTCACTCCGGCAACTATGTCCCTACGTTGCACCCCACCCTAAGCGGACCACGGGGAATCCACTTGCAGCTGATGCCGCCCCGACCTGGCCCGGTAATCCGACTCAGGACGCATGCCCCAGCACGGCATGTGGGTTATTCTGTGGCTCAGCCCCAGGGCGTACCCCTGCCTAGCAACAGCCAGCCATGCCCCGGGGGCGCCCGCGTCCCACAAGCGCAACCCGCTCGGCAGCTTGCTTGGAGATGGCGCGCGAATCAACGGCCCCCGGAATCAAGCAGCTAGGCTATAGATGTCATGAGATGCGGTACTGGTCTCTTCCAGGAAAGGCTGTAGGCGTGCGCTCTGCCCTCGAGTTGGTGGGGGGCACAAACAGCACTTGCATGCAACCCCAGCTGGGCGGCGAGGTCGCTGCCCAGCCTGCCGGGCGAGTCAAGATGAACTCTCTGCTGCGCTCAGGTATTGACCGAGAGCTCAAGCTGCTGGCGCGGGCTGGGGCGAAGGCCCGCCCGATGAGGTCAAAAGCCAGGGTCCCGTACCCACGCTTGCTGAGCCCCCCTTTTGCACAGCTCGATACACCGTATCTTCCTCTACCATAATGTCGTGGCGCTGGACGGTGCGAGCAAACATTCTCATGGCCGCTCGCGCTTGCGCTAGGGAGCACGCGGATGGGCGGGACAGGGCGCGTTACATAGCCATTGTCAAGTAGTTGGGCCCTAGGGCGGTGGGGGGTGGGGAGGCCGTAGGGACTTTCTGCCCTAAGTGCGCCTGGGCCGCCGTTGCACAAGTGATGGAAATCTCCTTAAAGCAATGCGAGTCAGCTGGAACCGCCTGGGAGTCTGATGCGGTCGGACCTCCTCAGCAGCAGGCAGCTCACTTCCACTGGGTCTGTGGAGGGAAAGTGACCGGGCTAGGTCGACCTAGACACAGACCCAGTGGAACCCTCTTCCACAGAGGCTGTGGAAAGTGTCGTACCGTCCACCGTTGACTCCGCGAGCCCTGCACGTAGGAGCCATCGCTCAACCCGTTGAGCTCTATTAGGGTGTACTCCTGGAGCCGCCTGCTTCCCCGAGCCTGAACACGACAGCTTCCATTTTCTCGCGAGACCCTGCACTGAGCCAACTCAGTGTACTGACCTCGAAACCAGTGCCCCGGTGTCTACCGGTGTCTAGCGGTGTTCTTGGCGACAGTGCCTAAGCGCGGTGTTGAGCTGTGGCCTGAGCTGGGCGCGGCATCCACCCCGCCGTGGAGCCGCGAGCACGGGACGCAGTACCACTGGCGAGGTGCAGCAGATGCTACCAATAGGAGAGCGGGGACTGTCGGACTGGCGACGCGCGGCGCATCGGCATGCATCGTGAGCTCTGCGCGTACGCAAGCGCACAGCGCGTCGCTGCTCAGGGGTCGTGATCAGAAGTACATAGCTTCTGCGGGTGTAGTGCGGGGAGGGCCGTGCACTGGGGCCCCACTTGTTCCCGCCGCCCCGGCGCTACCGCACCCGCCCAACCCGTCCCTTTCTCGCTGTGTCCCCTTTGCACAGGGCGCAGAGCCCTCCCCTGAATTGGTACCCGTCCTTGCTGGGGACCCGTCCTGGGGTGGGCTTCGGCCAGCACCGCTCGGCTTCTGGCAGGCGGCGGGGCCCAGAGAGGAGGGGTCGAGAGCCAGGCGTCGCATCCCAGCGCTCGTACCCCGAGTCTGCCTGGGCCTGCCCTCTGAGGTGGCGTAACCAGAAGCAGCAGCACAGGCAGCCGCTGCTGCACTGCTGGTGGGCCAGTTCACTCGTGCATGGGGGACCGTCTTGCCCTGCGCTGCCTCCAGTGCATGGGTGCCAGCCGACGGGGGTACCCGGGTTGCGCCTCTCCCTCGCAGCCATGATGATACCCGGGTGTTTCTCAACACCTCCATGCTAAAGACGGAGTCCCTTTAAGGGTCTGCTTGGCACCGAGCTCGGCTGTCTGAAAGATTCTTGTGGGGGACTTGCTGGCATGGCAGGGAGGGCAGGAGGGCAGGGCTCCACTCCCACCCCATCCCGGGCGCATGTCCAACCAGCCACTCTTCAACCTTACCTCTACCTCTCCCACTTTTTGCCCCCCGTGCCAGGGCACAGTTGGGGGCCCACGCAGGACTCGAACGGATGTGTTTCGGAGTGCAACGCACGAGCTGTTGTGTTGAAAGGGTTCTCCTCAGGGGGGCTCCTCTCTGGCCACCCCTGCACGCATACCCCCACGGCGTCAATACCTGGCCACCGCCTCGCCCAGCCTTTCGGCAACATGTTTAGGGTTATGTAGGCATACTGCTGGTGAGCGGACTCGGTCGGTTGCGGTGGGATGCAGAAGTACGCTCGGGTAGGGCGGCTTTGCAGGGGATCACCACCGCAGGTGGATCAGAGCGGCCCCTGTGTCATCCCCTGGTTACATCTGGTCGAGCCCTATCATGAACAGGGTCTCCAGACATGCCCTCGCATTTCGGAAGAAGGCTGGGTGAGGTACTAGCCGAATGGTGGCGTGATGAGGGTGGCTGTGTGGTTGGGATGGGCAAAGGGGTGGAGAGGTCACCCCTACCGAAACTCGATAAAAGCATTGCACTCCGACCACATCCGATCGAGCCCTTCCACCAGTAGGCTCCCCAGACATGCCCTAGCACTGGGGCAGAAAACTGAGTGAGGAACTAGACCCCTCCCCTTCCTAGACGCCCCTCCCAAGTGTACGACCATCCCCACCACGCCATCACCTCAACCACCGCCTCACCCAGCCTTCTGCCCCAGTGCTGGGGCATGCCTGGGGAGCCTACTGGTGAAAGGGCTCGACCGGATCTGGTCAGAGTGCAATGCAGGAACTGCTTTGGCCGTGTTCGATAGGGGTAACTTCTCCAGCCACCCCATCCCATCCACACATCCACCCCCACCACGCCACCACCTCCACCACCGCCTCACCCAGCCTTCTGCCCCAGTGCTGGGGCATGCCTGGGGAGCCTTCTGGTGAAAGGGCTCGACCGGATCTGGTCAGAGTGCAATGCAGGAACTGCTTTGGCCGTGTTCGATAGGGGTAACCTCTCCAGCCACCCCATCCCATCCACACATCCAACCCCACCACGCCACCACCTCAACCACCGCCTCACCCAGCCTTCTGCCCCAGTGCTGGGGCATGCCTGGAGAGCCTACTGGTGAAAGGGCTCGACCGGATCTGGTCGGAGTGCAATGCTTTTATCGAGTTTCGGTAGGGGTGACCTCCCCAGCCACACGTTTGCCCATCCCAACCACACAGCCACCCTCATCACGCCACCACCCGGCTAGTACCTCACCCAGCCCTCTTCCGAAATGCGAGGGCATGTCTGGGGACCCTGTTCATGATAGGGCTCGACCAGATGTAATCAGGGGATGACACAGGGGCCCCTCTGATCCACCTGTGGTGGTGATTCCCCTGCAAAGCCGCCCTACCCAACCGCAACCGACCGAGTCCGCTCACCAGCAGGATGCCTACATAACCCTAAACATGTTGCCGAAAGGCTGGGCGAGGCGGTGGCCAGGTATTGACGCCGTGGGGGTAAGCGTGCAGGGTTGGCCAGAGAGGAGCCCCCCTGAGGAGAACCCTTTCAACACAACAGCTCTTGCGTTGCACTCCGAAACACATCCGGTCGAGTCCTGCGTGGGCCCTCAGATGTGCCCTTTCACGGGGGCAAGAGGCTGGGACCTGGGAGAGGTAGAGGTAAGGTTGAGTGGCTGGTTGGACATGAGCCCCGGATGGGGTGGGAGTGGAGCCCAGCCCTCCTGCCCTCCCTGCTATGCCGGCAGGTCCCCGCCAAGTATGCTCCTCACAGCCATGCTCGATCCCCAGTAGGCCTTTGAAGAGTAATGGGGCCCTGTCCTTAGCATGGAGGTGTTGAGAAACACCGGGTATCATCATGGCTGCGAGGGAGAGGCGCAACCCGGGTACCCCCGTCGGCTGGCACCCATGCACTGGAGGCAGCGCAGGGCAAGACGGTCCCCCATGCACGAGTGAACTGGCCCACCAGCAGTGCAGCAGCGGCTGCCTGTGCTGCTGCTTCTGGTTACGCCACCTCAGAGGGCAGGCCCAGGCAGACTCGGGGTACGAGCGCTGGGATGCGACGCCTGGCTCTCGACCCCTCCTCTCTGGGCCCCGCCGCCTGCCAGAAGCCGAGCGGTGCTGGCCGAAGCCCACCCCAGGACGGGTCCCCAGCAAGGACGGGTACCAATTCAGGGGAGGGCTCTGCGCCCTGTGCAAAGGGGACACAGCGAGAAAGGGACGGGTTGGGCGGGTGCGGTAGCGCCGGGGCGGCGGGAACAAGTGGGGCCCCAGTGCACGGCCCTCCCCGCACTACACCCGCAGAAGCTATGTACTTCTGATCACGACCCCTGAGCAGCGACGCGCTGTGCGCTTGCGTACGCGCAGAGCTCACGATGCATGCCGATGCGCCGCGCGTCGCCAGTCCGACAGTCCCCGCTCTTCTATTGGTAGCATCTGCTGCACCTCGCCAGTGGTACTGCGTCCCGTGCTCGCGGCTCCACGGCGGGGTGGATGCCGCGCCCAGCTCAGGCCACAGCTCAACACCGCGCTTAGGCACTGTCGCCAAGAACACCGCTAGACACCGGTAGACACCGGGGCACTGGTTTCGAGGTCAGTATACTGAGTTGGCTCGGCGTCGCGATGGAAATGGAAGCTGTCGTGTTCAGGCTCGGGGAAGCAGGCGGCTCCAGGAGTACACCCTAATAGAGCTCAACGGGTTAAGCGATGGCTCCTACGTGCAGGGCTCGCGGAGTCAACGGTGGACGGTACGACACTTTCCACAGCCTCTGTGGAAGAGGGTTCCACTGGGTCTGTGGAGGGAAAGTGTACGACTTAGCTCGACCTCTTCCTGGGGCTTGGCTCTTGGCTGTGACCGAAAGTACCCCCTCCAGGGGCCGTGGCTTTCGGTACATGAGCACGAAAGTTGGCTTTCGCAGGCTTTCGGTTTCGGTTCAAGGGGTTGGGAGGCCGTGTTGCAGCTGGCACATTCGTGCCCTGCACTACGGCCCCTCGTCAGAAAGTGTTCCCCGCTACAGGAACCTTGATTCCTGTCCTTGCAGATCTCAGGGGGCACACAGGAGGCACCGTGCAGTGCGGCGTTAGCATGATTGCCTTGTCGGGAGGTTCCCTGTCGAGCAACCCCCCTGTAAACACTGTCTCCTTGGCGTGCCAGCGCTCCGGGAGCGTGCAATTGACACCGTGAACCCTTGTGCCGGGTAGACTTTGTCAGAAAGTGTTCCCCAGCTTGGCCCAGACGCACGACTAGACCGAACGGATCTTGTGGCCTTTCATTTGGCTTCGATTCTTAGGGGGTCACATGGCCACTGCGGGCAGGCAGCTAGGCGCGCGTGGGGGGTCGGAGAAGTCGGCGATCCGGGTTAGTGCGTCGACGCAGCGTTGTAGCGCCAAATCGCTTGGAGTAGACCTCGAGCGAGCTACACGAGTCTTTTGGCCTAGCAGTCGCGGCCTTTGAGCGCTAATCGGCTTGCGATTACCGCCAACATCGCCGCGCTGAGCCCTGGACCGCTTGGAAGCCCCAAGGTGTTCTTCTTACTTATGTGTATCATTATCAAAAGCCCCCGCAGTGTGCGCGACCCTCACCGACCGCTGTGCCCTCGCGATGTGTTTGGCACGAAGCCCAGCACCGACTTCAGACCTCCCGCCGCCCCGTTTCGAACTACGCCATTTCTTGCACCTCATTGCAAAGCCATCAGTGTGTATAGAGCCCACGGCGGGGCCCTGTTAGCGTTCGCTGACACTTGTGTGTTGGTGAGCATCGTCGCTCTCTCACTACTATGGCTTTCCATTTCCGTCCCAACGGCCCGCGCCGCGGCCCTCCTGCGGGGTGCCCCTGCGCCGCCCGTCGCTCCGCAAATGAAAGGCCATAAAGGGGTCAGCAGGGGCCGATTCCTTCGGTACATGGGCACGAAACATGGGTCCCCAGGGGGAAATCCTTCGTGACCCCTGCACGAAAGTTGCCGAAACGCTTTCGTGCAGAGCCCTCAGAATCGAAACTTGCACGAGAACGAAAGGAAGATAGCAGCACTGCTGGGGAGGCACTAGGCAGCGTAACCTAGCGCTGCCTTGCCCGCGCCCGACCCGACCCCCAGTCATCTGCCTGTCACAGCCCGACTCGGCCCTGCCGCGGCGAGGTATAAATTGGACCGTAGCGTGGTTTGTTCGCAACAGGAAGAGGATGTAAAATATATCATGAATGGCGGTGTCTTCGCATGAGCCCCTTTGCAACACGCACAGGGGCGGCACGTGCTCCTCAGGGGGGCAGACGTGCGTAACAGCTCACGCAGTTGGCTTAGCAGGCGGGGACAGGGCGGCAGTGCGCGCACGCCGTGTGGGCAGGGCCAGACACAGGCAGGCAGGCAGCGGCGGGCGGGGGCAAACACAGGCACACACAGAAGCCAAAGCAAGGTGCAATCCAAAGGCGCACATACACGGCCCTACACGGCTGGAAAGCGGGGAAAGCGCCGTGGCCACCCAACAGTCCCCAACAGCAACCGCAAACAGTAAACGGCTTTCACAATTGTAGACAAGAAAGGTAGTCAATTGCTTACGCAATAGCAGCAACTACAATGAGAAACACGCGTGAGCGGGGGCTCCGACGGGTCCCGCGGGGTTGGGGCCGGTGATCCGGTCCGGGGCGTGCGGAAGCGTCTCTCGCACGCCGGGAACCATAATATGGTCCCAAACGTGCGAAAGCCGCTTAACCCGCAAGACAGCCCGCTAAGCACCCAACAAGCCATCATGAATGCTCCCAGGTCGATACGGGGCTGCAATCAAGCGCAGCGGCGGTCGGCTGGTGTGCGCACTGCGCTGGGATGCGGTTTGACTTCTGCGGGCCTGCCGGGGCGCGAGCCCCTAGCCGACGACGCTGCTATGTGCACACGAGGGCGAAGGATAGTGCGGCTACAAGGGCGTCTGCACCCCCGCGAGCAAGAATCATCGTGCTGCAGCGGTGCTCGACTCCTGGCAGCGCGCAAGGTGCAGCAAGCGCTGGCACCAGCAGCATGTAGAGTGCTAGCCTGGCAGCGACTCTAACGCGACAGCGTCGCTGCTATTGCGGTCAAACTGTCGTCTGGAGGACGCATCCCCCCGGACTTGGACAGCTTGCGCCCAGAACGGAGCAAGAGTGCATTGCCTATATGCGCTCAACACGCCAAACGTTTCTTGCACCAGTCGGCCAGCCCTTCGGTTGAGGCGCAGACCCGCCCATGCCCATGCACTCGAGTGTACCCGAACGCCGCTGCGTACCCACAGGTCCCACACCACATGCCCCCTGACAACTCAAGGCATATTACCGTAGGCTATACTGCACTTCCCAGCTCTTATGACAGAAGCCAACCATGGCAGATAAGGCGAACTCACCTCCGCGACCACGCGCCCGTGGGCGTCCGAGGCTTCATTCTGCGTTTACCATCGACGCTAATGGAAACACAATCCTTGCGGAGATGGGGACCACCGGCGGGGTGCAGACAGCAGCGCCCGTAGGCGGAATACCATCCGGACCTCCCGGAGCGCCTACATTGTCAGAAGCAGTAGCACAGGACATTACTGCGGCTGGAGAGGACACTCCTCCACCCCCTGGCGACGAGGAGTGGCGGAGCCCGGAGCCCGCAGTCAGCCCGGCACCTCGCGCTGTGGAGTGGCGCACCGCGTTCACGTGCTGTGCGCCTTGCGGGTGTCCGTCTTTCATGACCCCTGAGCTGGCGGCGTACGTTAACGCCTGCCAGACCATTTGCGGTGATGACTTGCCCGCTCCCGTGGCCACGACGGCAACGAAGACTGTATACTGCCTCCCCACTGCTAGACCAGTGCGGGAGTTCGTCTTCACCACCTTCAGGACCGTGCAGCTCGCGGATGGCCCGCATGTGCTCTCTTGGTGCACTTGCGAGAGCTCCTGTTCCTCGAAAGCACGGCTTTTTGACCGCGATTCGCTGCCTGGGTGGCCTCGAGCTGCCGTGCTCGAAGAAGCAATGCACGCATGCGTGCACGCCCGGGCGCTCCAGGTGTGAACAATTGTTTGTGGCCTCACGGTTGGGTACTGGACTAATGGACTAATCTCACTGATTTTGGCTTCGCAGGTCTGGTGCGGCTGGCGCCGAAGGTCTTTCGAGGAGCTGCACCCGCCCGCGCGGGACTTCCAGGCCGGGCCTCCCCCACCACGGCACGAGCTGTCTTTCCCAGGGGCGGATGACCACATGCGCTGCGTATGGGTTGCTGGAGATCCTCTCTCCACCGACGCAGCTGTTGTCTATCAGCGCAGCGGCATCTTCCGCTGTACGGCATGCTCCGCAGGCAAGGCGTGCCGACACGTACGTCAGCATACCGCCTGCGGGCTCGCAGGCCATGCCGGCGTGCCTATGGATGCTGCCGACGGCTCTCCAGATGATGACAGCATTGCTGAACTCGACAAACTTATCAGCAGCTTCTTGGACGAGGACGGGAAACTGAGAGTCACTGCCAAAAGCAGGGTGCGCTTGGGCCTACGGTTCGTGTCGGGGTGGGTCGGGCAGCCTCACCACCCTGCCGCGTCAAGCGCTTGCTCGGATTCTTACCCCTACCGCGCTTCGTCCACGCTACCTCCCCCAGGCACGCATTCTCGATGGGCTTGTGCATCGTGGTGTCCAGCGTGTTTACCCAGAGCACTCGTCGTTGTCCTGCGAGCTCCTCCCGCAACCAAAACCTGGCCAGGCCTGCGACAAGTGCAAGGCCCCTTGGGAAGGGGCATCGCGCCACCGCTCAAACTGCACCGTCTACGGCATGTCTTGGTTTCGTGAAGTGGAGGTTTCCCACCTGAGGTGCAAGACGCCCAACTGCACAGGACGATTGCACTTCGACGGCGGCGAGATGGGGATACTCAACCTCAACGACACGGACCTGTTCAGCCATGAACTGCTTCAATGGTAAGCATGGAAGCCTCTAGCGACCCCTGGAGCCCACCCAGCCCTGGGCCCGTCGCCTGGGCCCGTCGCCTGGGCCCGTCGCCGGGACCCGAGCCCCCACGCCTCTCAATCTGAGTCCATTCAGTCCTTTGTTGCTGTGGCCCGCAGGTATAGCATCCAGCTCGCAACCACCCGAGTTCCGTTCTACTCACTCTGGGTGGCCGTGGTGAAGTCGTACGTGTCGCGTGGCCTGCTTGCGCCTGGGTCCCCAGAGGAGCTGTACTACGCCAACAAGCGCGCTGTGTAAGCCTGCTTCATTGTCCACTGACAATGTTGGGGCCTGTGCGCAGACTCAACCTTTTCTTTCGTCCCCACCGCTTTCGTCCCCACAGCTTCCAGGCTGCTTGGCTCAATTACATCGCCTTGCAGGACCTCGACTACACGCCGGCCTTCACGTGCAGTTGCCCTGGCGGACAGTGTGATGCCGTGATTGCTGACGGCATCATGGTTGGGATGAAGAAGGAGAAGGTGGGTGCGTTCAAGCATGATCCGTTCATCGGGGGTTGGCCTAATGACAGCGTTTGACACGCAGAGCCACCTGGTGAAGCCGTGGGGGCCCAGCCCCAGCGAGGAAGCTCGGGCGGGCTCGTTGCACAGTGGCCGCTCTTTGCTTGCCGTCCCTGCTCTCCGATCAACACTCAAGAAGTTGTGCGAGTCGGAGTCTGTCAGGATCTCCACGGATGAGTATGAGCGCTTCTGGATGGCACTGGACACGCAGGCTGGGCTCCGCCAGTACCTGGTGGGCAGGGTTGGAGGGCGATGGAGGGAGGGAGCGGCAGCTTAGCTAGGAGAGGAGGGCTCAGACATTGATTATCACTGTCTTACGAAGGCGAAGTCTTGGCCAACGGCTTCCGCCCCTTCCCCACCCTCACGCCCTTGTGCTGCAGTCCGACTTCAAGTCGACCACGGTGGACGGGGTATGCATCGACGCGCCAGCTGGTGTGCGACAGCTCTTGCGCGCCATTGCTTCTGAAAGCCCAGTGTGCGCTTTCATCCCATTCGCCGTCCACACGTGGCTTGAGCGAGCGTTGCAGCCAGAGCAGCCCTTACCTGGGCCAGCAGAGCTCCTTCAGCTGGCGGTGAGGATGTTGCCTGAATCTTTCCATCTCCCAGTGGTAAACCTGCTCCTAATGAGAGGCCCTTTCCCTCCATCCCCACAGAACGAAGCGCCTTTGCTGAGCAGCTTTGTGATGGAGGAGACTGCATGCCGCGGTAGCCGCGGCTCTGGCGGCTCGAGTGGCTTCTTGCACCCAAGAGCCATGGCCCTACTCAGCAAGTTGCTGGAGCTTGCTCGGGCCGCATATGACGCTGCCAACCCTGCCGCCTACGGCAAAGCTACAAAGGACAGGGCTGCGCGTGATGCGCAGGCCCACCAGGACCCTGCGCTGTCCGGTAGGATGAGTGAGGAGCAGGGGCACGGGGCGGCTTTGGCTGTCTACCTGGCACCTCCAATGAAACTGTCCTTCTCCTTGACCCCTCTTCACAGACGCGGGGCCTGACCTGGAGTTGCTGGGCCCAGATGCGGAGTTTTCTGCGCACTGGCTTCTTTTACCCCTCCATGCCAAGGGTGCGCAGGCTGGGGCGGTACCTGGCTGACTTTAAGAGCCAATCTACTGGCAGTGCTCGATGCACAAAGTATAAGTACGATGCTAAGAAGTTGACGCCTGGGCTCTTTGTGCTTCACTGTTTGAAGTGTGGCGCGTGCCTGGGGTTTCACATGATGCGTTCGGCTGAGTCGCCCCAGGCGCTTTTTGAAGTTTTGTACACTCGGTTTCCACGTTGCCCAAAGATCATAGTGTACGACAATAACTGCCACGGTCACGCATACTTCCTCAACCGCCAGCCGCGTTGGGCACGTAGCTCGTTATTCCTCATAGATAAGCTGCATTTCGCGGGACACAGCGGTTGCTGCGGGGCATACAACATAGCGGCTTACCCGGAGCTGTCACAACTAAACTCACAACTTGCTGAGCAGCGAAACGCAAGGCTGGCTTTGCTCAAGTCCCATTGCGCATTCATGACTCAGCCCATGTTTTTGATATATGTGCGGTATTTTCTGTTTATGAGGGCTCTGCTTGATTGATTATTGAGTGAGCATCCGGGTTAACACTCACGCGCTGGACCCCCTGCGCCGCTGCGGACCTGGCGGCGGCGACGGCCTGCGCTGGAGTGCGGAGCGCTGGACCCCCCCTGCGCCGCTGCGGACCTGGCGGCGGCGGCGGCCTGCGCCGGAGGGCGTTGCGCTGGAGGCCCCTTCACCGCTGCGGAGCTGGCGGCGGCGACGGCATGCGCTGGAGTGCGGAGCGCTGGACCCCCTGTGCCGCTGCGGACCTGGCGGCGGCGGCGGCCTGCGCTGGAGTGCGGAGCGCTGGACCCCCTGTGCCGCTGAGGGCGTTGCGCTGGAGGCCCCTTCACCGCTGCGGAGCTGGCGGTATCCGCCGGTCCACAGGGTTGGTTCAACCCTTCCTGCCGTCGGTGTTTCTCAACACCATCACCCCAGGCTTCGCTGACGCTTGCGGTATTGAGCCTTGCCCACACTCGCAGCAACGATGAAGCGGCTTCACCAGGATTGTGCTCCAGTGCAGGGCAGCGGAATGCGTTGGAGGCCACTTCTTCGTGCCCTGCCGCCGGGTGAGCTGTACAACGCACATGTGCCGATGTGGTGGCTGTAGGATGGACTAGAATAATGGGGTTTGGACTGCCTGTGCTGGTCTGGCGGCGACCGCATGCCTTCGAACAGAAGACCCATGCACCCCACCCCATGTTGCTGTCCCGTCGTCGGCAGCAGGTTGACCTGGAGCAAGGGGCGGTCAGCGCGTCCACCCGTATGGTGGAGGCAGGATAAGCTGCGGTAGAGCCCTGTGCCGGTGTGGCCACTGCAGGATGGACTGGGGGGTGGATCAGCATAGCTCTCGGCTCGGCTCCCGTTGTGGCGGCGGCAGGCTGGGCTGCGGTTGTGGGGCGGCGGACTTTGAGGCGGCTTTGCCACACGCCTCCAGCCTATCCTGCCGCCTTCAATCCGGTTTGACGACCGCAGGATAGGCTGGAGGCATGTGGCGGCAGAATACGGCTAGGGAGTGCACTGTCGACAGGCCCCTTTCGCAGGCACCGCAATGCCCCGTTTCGCCCGGCCTGCGTCCGGCAGCCATGGACCCGGCGATGGGCACAGCCACTGGAAGGAGCGGTGTGGGTCCCGGCAGCGATGTCACTGGCGGAGGCGTTGGCGAGGAGAGGTGACGCACTGCTGGAGCCCCCTGTGCCGCTGCGGACCTTCATGACTCAGCCCATGTTTTTGATATATGTGCGGTATTTTTTGTTTATGAGGGCTCTGCTTGATTGATTGTTGAGTGAGCATCCGGGTTAACACTCACGCGCTGGACCCCCTGTGCCGCTGGGGACCTGCCGTCGGCGGCGGCATGCGCCGGAGCGCGGAGCGCTGGACCCCCCTGCGCCGCTGGGGACCTGCCGTCGGCGGCGGCATGCGCTGGAGGGCGTTGCGCTGGAGGCCCCTTCACCGCTGCGGACCTGCCGTCGGCGGCGGCATGCGCCGGAGTGCGGAGCACTGGACCCCCCTGCGCCGCTGCGGACCTGGCGGCGGCGACGGCATGCGCTGGAGTGCGGAGCACTGGACCTCCCTGCGCCGCTGCGGACCTGCCGTCGGCGGCGGCATGCGCCGGAGTGCGGAGCACTGGACCCCCCTGCGCCGCTGCGGACCTGGCGGCGGCGACGGCATGCGCTGGAGTGCGGAGCGCTGGACCCCCCTGCGCCGCTGCGGACCTGGCGGCGGCGACGGCATGCGCTGGAGTGCGGAGCACCGGACCCCCCTGTGCCGCTGCGGACCTGGCGGCGGCGGCATGCGCCGGAGTGCGGAGCACTGGACCCCCCTGCGCCGCTGCGGACCTGGCGGCGGCGACGGCATGCGCTGGAGTGCGGAGCGCTGGACCCCCCTGCGCCGCTGCGGACCTGGCGGCGGCGACGGCATGCGCTGGAGTGCGGAGCACTGGACCCCCTGTGCCGCTGCGGACCTGGCGGCGGCGACAGCCTGCGCTGGAGTGCGGAGCACTGGACCTCCCTGCGCCGCTGCGGACCTGCCGTCGGCGGCGGCATGCGCCGGAGTGCGGAGCACTGGACCCCCCTGCGCCGCTGCGGACCTGGCGGCGGCGACGGCATGCGCTGGAGTGCGGAGCGCTGGACCCCCCTGCGCCGCTGCGGACCTGGCGGCGGCGACGGCATGCGCTGGAGTGCGGAGCACTGGACCCCCTGTGCCGCTGCGGACCTGGCGGCGGCGGCATGCGCCGGAGTGCGGAGCACTGGACCCCCCTGCGCCGCTGCGGACCTGGCGGCGGCGACGGCATGCGCTGGAGTGCGGAGCGCTGGACCCCCCTGCGCCGCTGCGGACCTGGCGGCGGCGACGGCATGCGCTGGAGTGCGGAGCACTGGACCCCCTGTGCCGCTGCGGACCTGGCGGCGGCGGCGGCATGCGCTGGAGTGCGGAGCGCTGGACCCCCTGTGCTGCTGCGGACCTGGCGGCGGCGACGGCATGCGCTGGAGTGCGGAGCACTGGACCTCCCTGCGCCGCTGCGGACCTGGCGGCGGCGACGGCATGCGTTGGAGTGCGGAGCGCTGGACCCCCTGTGCCGCTGCGGACCTGGCGTAGGCGACGGCATGCGCTGGAGTGCGGAGCACTGGACCTCCCTTCGCCGCTGCGGAGCTGGCGTAGGCGACGGCATGCGCTGGAGTGCGGAGCGCTGGACCCCCTGTGCCGCTGCGGACCTGGCGGCGGCGACAGCCTGCGCAGGAGTGCGGAGCACTGGACCTCCCTGCGCCGCTGCGGACCTGGCGGCGGCGACGGCATGCGCTGGAGTGCGGAGCACTGGACCTCCCTGCGCCGCTGCGGACCTGGCGGCGGCGACGGCATGCGCTGGAGTGCGGAGCGCTGGACCCCCTGTGCCGCTGGGGACCTGCCGTCGGCGGCGGCATGCGCCGGAGTGCGGAGCACTGGACCCCCCTGTGCCGCTGCGGACCTGGCGGCGGCGGCGGCATGCGCCGGAGGGCGTTGCGCTGGAGGCCCCTTCACCGCTGCGGAGCTGGCGGTATCCGCCGGTCCACAGGAGCGGGGGTAGCGCCGCGGGGACCGGGGTGGGGGCGGTGGTGGGATGAGATGGGGTTGGTCATAGGAGGGGCGAGAGCTGGTTGGGCGTTTGGGTGCATGGGGCGGGGCAGGGCACGCGGGTTGTCCTGGGCATGGAGTGGGGCCCGGACTGTCAGGTGGCCGGAACGAGCAAGGTCACCTGCAGCATGGCGGGAATAAAGGGGGCGAGCAGCCCTGCTCTTGCAAGCAGTGAAGTGCAACCCCGTGCTGGCCTGGGGCTGGGGCGCAGATGGGCAGCTGCCAGAACCCAGACTGGCACCGAGCGCGGAGGCTAGCGCCGAGCGCTCACGGGCGGGAGGGGAAGGGAGGGTAGGCAGTGTGCCGTTGACCGCAGTTGAGGGGAGCCAGCTATGCTGTTGAGGAGGTTCCGGACTCACCCCGGGCAGGTACCGTGTCAGCCCAGCCCGCTGCCCAGGCGTAGCCGGTCTCACCTCATAACGATACCATCACGATACCGCTAGTGCTAGTGCTAGTGCTAGTGCTACGCGGGTGGGAACAGGCCAAGAGGACCGGACGTGCTGGCACCCAGCCATGTTGGAGGTGTGGTCCAGCCTCCAGCCCTTGCTTTAGGCTGTCCCCACTCGTCCTGAGTCCTGCCCTCGCACCACCAGCTCGAGTAGGGCAGGGGCTTAGGGACTAGCACGCCAGATCCGACACACTAGTCGATTGGCACGTTTGGGAGTCCGACCTGCCACGCAGCTCCGCCAGCGGGCTGGTCCGAAACCCTAACAGCCTGGCGGCACCGAGCCCCCTGCCAGCTGTCCGATTATGCATCCATCCCCATCTCTTGTCCCCCTTCACCCGCCCACCCAACGCCACCGCGTGGAAGAGCGACTCGTCAGCTGGTCAGCAGCGCTATGGCTGACTGGTTGCTGTGCAGAAGCCTGGGGCGGGAGGGAACCTAGGAGATGGCTGATGAGCGTTATCTGGGCAGCACTCTGGCCAACGGAAGATTGGTCAAGTACAGCTCCTGTGGGCTGACATTGAGAACAACGTGGCAGAGAGTCTCATTGTTCCAGCTGACCCAAATGCGTAACACGAAAGGGCATGTCCCGCTGGCAGGTTGAGCTGTCAGAGGTGCGCACAGAATGAAGTGCTAGCCGGCATAAAGGGAGAGCTAGGATCGGAGCGAGGGACTTGAGGTTTCAACAGCATGAAATACCTGCCACCATTGCAAGCCCCCTGCCAAAGTATAGGTTACCCCCTGCCTCGGCGATGCACACCGCTGGCACCCTGCCTACTTCTCTCGCGTTGCGGACCTGGTGGCGACACGCTCAGCTGCATCCCCTTTCGTCGTCATCCGAAGTACGCTGCACGGCCCCTGCGAGCACTGCACCCGCTGCCAAAGTCCCCTCGTCCCCGCTTCTCCTTCCGTTCAAGTTTTCGTCGTCGTGATAGGCTATCCATGAGCCCGGCTATCCGCCTCTGCCTTATTGCTATCCGCCTGACAAGCCTTGGCCTTTCATCGACAAGCCTGCTGCCTCCAACCGCCCGACAAGCCGCTGCCTCCAACCGCCCAACAAGCCGCTGCCTCCAACCGCCCGACAAGCGGCTGCCTCCAACCGCCCGACAAGCCGCTGCCGCCAACCGCCCGACAAGCCTCCGCGCTGGCCATGTCACAGAACCCTCCCTTGCGGCTGCAGTGGCGTCCTGGGTGTTCTCACGGTAGCCTCTGCGAGAGCGGTTTTCTACAGCCTCGCGGTCACCCGCTGACACGTGCGGCAGCAGCCACTTGAGCGCCAGCGCACGCAGCTTCCACCGTAGGGCGGGCCGCCTCGCCCGAGGTGTACCACTTGATGTTGCTCAGGTCGTGCTGCACCGCGCCGCCATCGGCTAGCTCCACCAAGGACGGCGCTGGTCATGGGCAACGGCACAAGCGTCAGTGGCAAGCCACACTAAACGCCCTGATAACAAGGGGATTCACCACGGCTCATGCACTCACTCTTGCGCTCTGTGCCCCTGAGCTCCACCCGCTCGGGACGGTCGTGCCAGGAAGTGCTCCAGGGTGGACAGCATGAAGACGGCGCAAGTGCTTGGTCATGCCCTGGTGGGGCGCGCGCACGTCACTCCGGGCTGGGAAACTGCCAGCCGTGACCCGCACTGTGCCGTGGCCAGCGCTGCGCAGCTGACAGGACAGGTAGTGGCGAATCTTGCCGTACTCGGGTTGCGTGGAAGTTGCCACCATCGTCTGCATGTGAAGAAGTCCTGTCAAGGAGAGGAGTAGCAGTGCCACAACAGCAGTGCGGCAGTGCCCACCCCATGAGGAGTCGAAGTGCAGAATCATCGGTGTGCCGGGCGCTTTGGGGTCCACGAGCCGGGGCAGGTGGCAGATGACGAGAAGGGACCAGTGGAACCCGGTGTGCATGGGCAGAAACACGAAGTCCTTCTTGGAGAGGTCCACCCACCTACAAAAAGACAACTGCTTGAGTGCAGTCTACAATCTAACTTCAGCTAGCCCCTAACACCAGGCCGCACCCACCTCGTGGCGCCCCGAGAGAGATTCCCCACAACTCCTTCGTGTCGAAGCCGCGTCAGTCCGCCTCCTCCGCAGCGCCCTTCTCGACAATCTTGCTGTACATGTGGGTGCCGAGCAGGCAGCAGCGCGTGCGTGTCTCCGGTGGCATGTGGTCCCAGAGCC
>JAEHOE010000346.1:0-33227 GCA_016858145.1 Edaphochlamys debaryana | reverse complement strand
AAGCTGTCCGCTGGGTCCTGGTTTCTCTGCCGCCCTGACACGTCGGGTGAGCTTTGGTTTGGCAAGGTGGAAAACGTAATCAAGCACGTGGGACGTGACGGGTATGCAGAGGCACTGGTGATGGCCAAATGGTACAAAGCCGAGTCAAAGCCTGACCCCCTGCTCCACTGCCCAGTGATCCCCATGGAGGCGAAATCACACGCAGACGGGCCATGGTTCTTGCCGAGAGCAATTGTGCCCTGGGTGTGCTTTGCACAGCCGCACCCACACAACGAGAAGCGAGCCGCTGCAAAGCGGCGACAAGTCGTGCTCGCAAGGCACTGGCACGTTCTCCGCAACTTCAAGAGCCTCCACCTGCGGTGGCGACGATGGTAGTGGCGGTGGCTGCGGTGGCTGCGGTGGTGGCCTTGGTGGTAGTAGATGTAGCGTGCCGGTGCGGTGGTTGGGACGTTGGCGGCTGCGGTGGCTGCGGTGGTGGCCCTGGTGGTTGGAGGTGTAGCGTGCCGGTGCGGTGGCGGTCCTGCGGTGCGGTGGCGGCGGTGCTGGCAGATGCAGTCAGATTGGCGGGGACGTTGACTGGATGGTCTTTACGGCCTTGCAAGAGTGCAAACGAGATGAACGCCGCTCGGATGACTGGTACCCCTTCCCAGCCCGCTGGCAAAGCCCTGTCCTGCCGACTGTCCTAGATGGTCAGCCCCTTTGCGCGAGAGCCCCGCCGCTCGGATGACTGGTACCCCTTCCCAGCCCGCTGGCAAAGCCCTGTCCTGCCGACTGTCCTAGATGGTCAGCCCCTTTGCGCGAGAGCCCCGCCGCTCGGATGACTGGTACCCCTTCCCAGCCCGCTGGCAAAGCCCTGTCCTGCCAACTGTCCTAGATGGTCAGCCCCTTTGCGCGAGAGCCCCGCCGCTTGGATGACTGGTACCCCTTCCCAGCCCGCTGGCAAAGCCCTGTCCTGCCGACTGTCCTAGATGGTCAGCCCCTTTGCGCGAGAGCCCCGCCGCTCGGATGACTGGTACCCCTTCCCAGCCCGCTGGCAAAGCCCTGTCCTGCCAACTGTCCTAGATGGTCAGCCCCTTTGCGCGAGAGCCCCGCCGCTCGGATGACTGGTACCCCTTCCCAGCCCGCTGGCAAAGCCCTGTCCTGCCAACTGTCCTAGATGGTCAGCCCCTTTGCACGAGAGCCCCGCCGCTCGGATGACTGGTACCCCTTCCCAGCCCGCTGGCAAAGCCCTGTCCTGCCGACTGTCCTAGATGGTCAGCCCCTTTGCGCGAGAGCCCCGCCGCTCGGATGACTGGTACCCCTTCCCAGCCCGCTGGCAAAGCCCTGTCCTGCCGACTGTCCTAGATGGTCAGCCCCTTTGCGCGAGAGCCCCGCCGCTCGGATGACTGGTACCCCTTCCCAGCCCGCTGGCAAAGCCCTGTCCTGCCGACTGTCCTGGATGGTCAGCCCCTTTGCGCGAGAGCCCCGCCGCTCGGATGACTGGTACCCCCTTCCCAGCCCGCTGGCAAAGCCCTGTCCTGCCGACTGTCCTAGATGGTCAGCCCCCTTTGCGCGAGAGCCCCGCCGCTCGGATGACTGGTACCCCTTCCCAGCCCGCTGGCAAAGCCCTGTCCTGCCAACTGTCCTAGATGGTCAGCCCCTTTGCGCGAGAGCCCCGCCGCTTGGATGACTGGTACCCCTTCCCAGCCCGCTGGCAAAGCCCTGTCCTGCCGACTGTCCTAGATGGTCAGCCCCTTTGCGCGAGAGCCCCGCCGCTTGGATGACTGGTACCCCTTCCCAGCCCGCTGGCAAAGCCCTGTCCTGCCGACTGTCCTGGATGGTCAGCCCCTTTGCGCGAGGGCCCCGCCGCTTGGATGACTGGTACCCCTTCCCAGCCCGCTGGCAAAGCCCTGTCCTGCCAACTGTCCTAGATGGTCAGCCCCTTTGCGCGAGAGCCCCGCCGCTTGGATGACTGGTACCCCTTCCAGCCCGCTGGCAAAGCCCTGTCCTGCCGACTGTCCTAGATGGTCAGCCCCTTTGCGCGAGGGCCCCGCCGCTTGGATGACTGGTACCCCTTCCCAGCCCGCTGGCAAAGCCCTGTCCTGCCAACTGTCCTAGATGGTCAGCCCCTTTGCGCGAGAGCCCCGCCGCTTGGATGACTGGTACCCCTTCCCAGCCCGCTGGCAAAGCCCTGTCCTGCCAACTGTCCTAGATGGTCAGCCCCTTTGCGCGAGAGCCCCGCCGCTCGGATGACTGGTACCCCTTCCCAGCCCGCTGGCAAAGCCCTGTCCTGCTGACTGTCCTAGATGGTCAGCCCCTTTGCGCGAGAGCCCCGCCGCTCGGATGACTGGTACCCCTTCCCAGCCCGCTGGCAAAGCCCTGTCCTGCCGACTGTCCTAGATGGTCAGCCCCTTTGCGCGGGGGCAGATGGGAACGATCGAAGGGGGCAGCACTAATGTTGAGCCCGTTACAGTTCTGCTCGAATCTCTGTCAAGCCGCTCAATCCACTTCTCAAGCAAAAGGGCATCACCAGCCCGCAGCCGTCCTGTCCGCCACCCTGCATGCTGACACCCTTGTGCCAGCAGACCATCTGGTTCTATGCATACAGTTCCAGTGCCCCACATATGGAAACGGTGCACCCAACCGTCAAGGGCCGTCGCTCAATTCTCTGCCATACCGCAGCCAGCGCACTTGCATCCCTCTAACTAGACCTCGTTGCTGCTTGGCATCACCAGCCCGCAGCCAGACCAAACACACACAGTTACTGCCATCCTGTCCACCACCCTGCATGCTGACACCCTTGCGCCAGCGGACCATATGGTGCTAACTGCTCTTTACACCAGGAAGCGGTACCGCTTCACCTTTAGCCACCTGGCCTGCTGCTTGGTGGCCACGATGAGGTTGCTGGCGTTGTTGTTGAAGCGGTTGCCGTCGATGTGGAAGACGTTGTAACCGGGGCGGTGCAGGAGAGAGCCGTTGCCCAGCCAGGCGTGCGCCACAATCATGTCAAGGCGGGCCGCCTCACCGCGGATCCTCACCATGACGCGGCTGTGGTGGCCACGGTGAAGAAGGGCGTGTCCCCTCGGGCCCCACACCTCACCCGTGGGCGAGACACGGTATGCAATGTCACGGTAGGAGGGACGGAGCACGGGGGGAACACAGAGGCGCGTGGACGCGGAGGGCGGAGCGGAGGGCGGAGCGGAGGGCGGAGGGGCGGGGGCCAGAGCGGGCGAGGGGCCCTCAGTGGTGGACGAGGCGGCTGGACCCAGCAGAGGGTGTGCGGGGTTGGGTGCGGGCGGTGGAGCCATCAGCAGGGTGAGGTTCGCAGTGGGCATGGGCTCCATGGAGCTGGGAACAGGCACGGGCGCCCACGGGAACGGCTTGAACTCGAGGCGCATCTTCTGGCGGATGAAATTGGCCCTCATGATGCGCTTCAGGTCCTTGCACTTCTGCATGTCCATGACGTAGCGCCCCGAGCCCTTCTTATTCTCGAAGTAAGAGGGGGTGGTGTTGATGGCGTCACGTACAATCCAGGAGGGGATGCACGGAGGCAGGAGGACTCCAGGGATGCCGCTCAGATAGGCGCGGATAGCCGTCTTGGCCTCCTGGAAATTCTTCTCAGACCTGAAGCGGGAATCCTCGCAAAGGTAGTTGATGCCCTTGAAGGTACGAGGGGGACAGCTGTGGGGGGGAAGGGGGGCGGGGGTGAGGTGCGAGGTGGCGAGGAGGCGAGTTCGGTAATAGCATGCCGTGGAGGCTAGCGGCCTTCCCAGCTCAAAATACACCCTGAATTCACTGCACACCCTGCACTCACTTAGTCTCATCTGTGGGGACGGTCTGCAGCTCCGTTACCAGGTCGCCGAAAGCTGAAGAGCGAGGAGTCGACGACATAGCGGGCACGGAGGGCTTGGCGTATTGGGGGCGATGGGGGGCGTGTGTGTCTGGCGCTGCTTCAACACATGCACGAGCAGTTGCTTGTGGGACTCACGCTGAAGTGCGGCAACTTAAATTTCGCGGGCTTGCATGGACTTTGTGTACGGCGCCCCAGGGCGGACAAGGCAGGAGGAAAGGTGGGGGGGGGGTAACGGGGTGCGGGGAGGCTACGGGGGGCACAAGGGTGCCTTGCACCCTCCGTAACGGGGGGGTAACGGGGCACGGGAGGTCTACGGGGGGTGCAAGGCTGCGCTGCACCCCCCATTACGGAGGGTGCAAGGAAGCCTTGCACCCTCTGTAATGGGGTCGCCGGTACGGCACAGGGACTGGTCGCCTCTCTAAAGCACCCTACTGCACATAGGCTACCCAATATCATAGCAACATGTCAAAGGACTACTGCTTCGTGCAGTGCGGCGCACAGAAGTGCGGGCGGCGGGCCGCGTACACAATGTGCGCTTGCCCGGACCTCTGCCTACAGGACCCTAACAACATCAGGTCGAGTGTTAAGCTGTTCTGCAAAGACCACATAGGCCAACATGTAGCGGAGAAGCTGTGCCGGAAGCCCACCAGCAAGCGGATGCTGGCGTCGTTTCTTGACGACGACGCTCCCAACGCCGACCTGGACCCTGTCCTTGCCAGCGATTGCTGCATCGAGCAGTGGGAGGCCCGCTACGGGTCTCACGCAGCGAAAATCGTCCGGCACATCAAGCTGCCGCCAGGCCGGGAGGACGAGGCGCGCCACCGGGAGGAGTCATACGCACTGGTCGCTGCTGTGGGGACTATGCTGGGACAGGGCAAGGGCAGGCACTCAGTAGACGAGCTGCGTAGGGAGAGCATCATCAGGCGAGAGAACAATCAGAGCGAGGGTGGCGAGTGGACGTGCGCTTTGTGCGCGGCCAAGTGTGCGCTTGTAGTGTTCGCACAGCCCAGCAAGGAGGCGATTGGGTATCAGGAGGAGGGCTCGGAGTGGTGGTGCTGGGCGTGCGCTCCCGTTGTGGCAGCCCAGAGAGCGGAGGAGGAGGGCTTCTGCCTGCAGCGCTTCTGCATCGCCGAGAAGGAAGAGTTGGATGCGCTCGAGTGCGTAACGCGGGGAGGGGGGGGGGGGGGCGGGGCGGGTGAGAGGGGAATGAAGAGGGGACGAAGGGGAAGGAATGGGTACGTGCCTGACTCGTGCCTACACTGCCCGTCCCCTGAGTACAGGAAGGTGCTCAACGCCTACCACATCGGTAACATCCCCTTCAAGCCGACCAACTTGGCTAATACGCCACCAAGGTGGGCGGGACACTGTGGTCAGGGGAAAGAGTAGAGCGCGGGATTGGGGGTGGGAGGGAACAGTGAGGGCATGCTAGGCTGAAGAGGCCAAGCTGCTTCTGTGCTTGCGGTCCCTGTCCTGTAGCGTCTACCCTGTCCTGTCTGAGCTGGGCGCTGTCGAGGAGCTACAATGCCTGCTACCTGAGCGTGGAGCGCCACGGTGGACGCCAGAGATGATGGAGGCGGAGATGACGCTGTGGGGCAACTGTGCGTTGGCGAGGCTTGTGAAGGAGGAGAAGGACCCAGAGTTCAGGTGTGTTGGAAGGTTGGATTGGGAAGTTCAGGAGCCTCTGGCCCAACCTTGCTGACCACACCCATGCTTTGCCCGGCTCTTGTGCTCGGTAGTACTACCAACCTGGGTGTCCTCCCCGCCCCCTTCCCTCCAACGACCTTCTCCGTCTGCTCCCGTGCCCCCCACCCCACCCCCACCCCCCTGTGTCCCTCTTGCAGTGCGCTGGTTGAGGAGGGAGGAGCCGCGGCAGTGGGGAGCTGCCTGGCGGAGGACTCGAATTGCAAGATCTACCGCAGCTTCAACTACGACTGCCCGCCGCAGAAGCGAGAGAAGTCCATCCTGTACTGGGTGATCAAGACGCTGTGGGACGAGGTGGAGTCTGGCGGGGGCGCCCCGGGGAGGGACGTGTCGCCTTGGTCGATGATCGTGCTCATAATTGTTGGGCGGGGAGGAGTGACCTTCTCGGCTTTCCACATAGATCGTGCGGGGGCAAAGAATGTCGCGTTTGCAGCATGGCACGTGCCTCCTGGTGCGGTGCTTGCACGCTGGGTGTTCATCAGCCCTGCAATAATCTCAAAATTCAACGAGTGGGTGGTGGGGCTGAAGGGGAAGAAGGGAGGGGCTAAGAAGGTGAAGTGGGAGCGCCGCAACCGCACACCCTGGGCGCCTACTCCGACCTGGGTGATGCAGCCTCACCTCACACAGGAGGGCATTGACGCATGTGTGGAGGAGTTCGGGGAGGAGCATGTGCGGGTGGTGGACCAGAAGCACGCTGACCTGGTGGAAGTGCCCCCGGGGTGGGCCCACCAGGTCACCAACGTCAACAGCAATGTCAAGGTGGCGTGGGAGGTGGCCGACCTAAGGATGGCAGGGCCCCTCTTCTGGCTCCCTCGTTTCCTGGCCACTCAGGGCCTCATTTCATACTATGGATTCGACTATACGTACCTCAAAAAACTGGTGACCAAAAATGTAGTGGCGTTGGCGAGGGTCCTGTGATTACGTGGGGGGCCTCAGGGGCTTTCGGTGCATTAGGCACGCTTCTTCCGGCCAACATATGGTGGTTGGACGCCTGTTAACATTCGGATGTCTAGCGTGGCTTTGGTGTGGGAAATGAGGATGATGGGAGCAGCGGAAGAACTAACGTGCGTGGCATGACAAGGAATGGTTACGCTTAAGGGCCCGTGGTAGTGCATTAAGCTGAACATGCTATGCCTGGAGTGTAAGGCAGGGCACATAAACAATGAAGGGCTGTGATGGGCTGTGGTGAGCAGGAGCAGGAGAGTGGACACATGTATAGGGGCACCGACAGGACACAGGCTTTAACATCATTAGTGCTGCATCCATACGTCCGTGTCTTGCCAACATCCTGCAATCCTGCGCCCCGCCCAAGCCGCTCCAGCCCGCCCCAGACCAGATCTTGCCGGCCCTCAACGCTTCCCAAGCCACTCATTGACGTCCATAATGCCATGCCACCACAAAACATGCCTTGGCTCCGAAAAGTTCCTGCGCCAAATGCCAACAACCAAAAGGCGCCCGGGGCCCTCTTGGCCCATCCATCCATCCCATCCTCCAAGTGCAAGTACCTCTTGCGCTCAGGACAAGCTTCAGCTGCTATTATGCATATGGCTACTATGCCATGGCCTCGGCCTCAGCCTCGGCCTCGCCATCGGCGGGGTCAACCTGCAGCACGGCGCCCTGCACGGCAGCGCCCTCCTCCATGGGGGGGGCGTCCACCCCTCCCTCGGGGTACCAGATGCCCAGGTGCGAGGGCAGGCGGTCCAGGACGATGGGGTCGGTGAGGGCGTTGGTGAAGATGGGAGCGTAGGTCAGGGACACGCGCTCTACCCAGATGAGCCCCTCCACGGTGCTGGTGGTGGGCCAGGGGACTGAGCGGGGTTCGGGGTGCAGGAACGCGTGACTGCGGTTCTCGCTTAGCAGGCCCCAGGCCCTGGTGTGGGGGCAGAGAATGGGGGTGCAGCGCTCGAGGTCGTGGTCAGACAGCTCGACAAAGGGCAGCTCGAGGCGCAGCCGGGACACCAGGTCCTCGTAGCTGATCTCTCAGAAGAAGCAGTCCGGGTCGACGTGGCCGCCTGCGTACAGGGTGCCGATGGTGACGTTGCCGGCGGGAATCCAGGCCTGTGAGCGGATGGTAAGGGAGGGGGGGGGAGATCTGTAGGATCGGAAGGTCTCTACTGCCTTTGCTGGCCCTTTTGGAGACCCCATGAGGGCCAGACGCAACGTATGGCTGGCCAGCGCTGAACAAAGATAGGCGACTGACCTTGACCGGGTGAACGCCCTGGGCGTTCTTGGGAATCAGGGAGGCGGCGTAAACGTCCTGAATCCTGAATAGGGGCGTGATGGGGCCGCTCCGGCGGAGGACAGAACCAATGGAGCAGCGGGCAGGCTGTCGCAGCTTGAGGCCGTGGTTGCCTCCCAGGGGAGTGCCGGGGCGGATCATCCAGTGAGTATCCGTGCCTGCGGCAATAACGTGGGAGTCCACCTCGTGTGCCATTTCTCTGGGGGAGAAGGCAAGGAGAGTGGGAAAGCGGCCGCGGGGTTGGGGGCTGTGGGGGATAAGGCCTTCCGATGCTGGCTTAAAAGCTCAGGGAGGCAGAGATAACGGGGGGGTCCGTGAGCAGGAGCAACCGCGGGCTAGGGGCTAGGGAGGCTGTGGAACGGGCGTGCTCCTCTACAGCGAGCCAGAGCAGGCAGCGATGGCTGCAAGCCAGTGCAGCCAGGCAACAACGGAGAGCACTCAAGAGCAAACAAAGCCCGCGCTTACTTGAATTACTTGGACGCGAGCGACGCGCGAGGGGCAGGAGCAGGGTGCAGCGTTGGGGATACGCGTCGAAGACGTGATGTATGGTGATAACAACCTGGCAGCGGCAACTTGAGCTATAAGAAGGCGCCCAGGCGAGTTCCAGAAGTGTACGAGCACATGAAGGCGTCTGTCGAGGACGTCGCGAAAGGCGCGAAAGGCGCGAAGAGGGGCTACGGAGGGAAGGGCTACGGTGGGCAACGGTGGGGTGGCCGTAAAGGGGGGGGGGGCTACGATGGGCTACGGTGGGGTGGCCGTAAAGGGGGGGGGGGTTACGGAGGACAAGGGACTCTACCCCCCCATTACGGACACAAGTAGTGCCATAGGGTAGATGGGGCTGTTGGAGATTAGGCGCAACAGGGCCCGGGGCCCGTGCCTGTGGGGGACCGTGAGGGCATGGTTGTTGGCACCCGTCCAGAGGCTGCGGCCTCCCAAGTCGCTCAGCAGGTGCACAGCGTGAGCGAGGCTCAGCCCGTAGGTCTTCAGGTGGATGGTGAAGGTGGCACCCTCCGGTGATGAGGATGAGGCTCCTGACTCGGCGCTGCCGAGGGAAGCCGACTCACCGTCGCCATCCTTCTGAGCTCCGGAGAAGGGGTCGATGAACGTGGTGGTCTCCAGCTGCTCCACGCAGCGGTGCGGGCAGAGCGAAAGCTCCCCGTCACCTCCGGGTGTCACGAAGCTGCCGTCGGGCAAGTAGAGGCGAGGACCCGGGTTGGTAGAGAGCGCGGGGCACGGCGTGACCGGCAGCTCCATCATGTACTGGAGGGTGAGGGAGTGCACAGCGGTGCCGGCCGGCAGGGTGGAGCCCGAGGGAGCCGGGGGCGCCGAAGGTGCTGAAGGCGGGGGCTGCCCGGTGGTGCCGGAGGGCGCTGAGGCCGAGCCGCCGCCCGCACCTCCAGCGTCGGTGTCGTCGTCATCGCGGCGCTGGGGGCGGGGCTGCGAGCAGGGCGCCGAGGTGTCCGGCGGGTCCACCTTGTCCTCATCCTCGTCGCTGTTGATGAAGATGGTCTCGCGTGGTGAGGGCCAACCGGCCGCCACCTCCTGGTCGTCAAAGGTGGCGAAAGTGGTGTCCAGCCGGCGCATCAGGGCCTTGAAGGGCTCCTGGCACAGCCTCGCCATCTCCTCCTTGTCCAGGCTCAGCACGACCTCACCCCTTTCGGTGCGGCTGAGCTTGCCGAGGGGCTCCGCGGGTCCACGTGGGGCTGCTGCGGCACGCTTGGGCCTGCATGGCGGGGGCACCAGATCGGGCTCCAGCTTTGGGGCCGGGGGCAGCACAAGAGGCGGAGCGGGCGGAGGCTGCGCGGCGGTCGCTGCTGGCGGGGGCCCTGGGCCCGCCGAGGGTCCCGCACCGTCCTCCTCCTGCTGGGGTCGTGGCGCGACGGCACCAGACTCCAACAGCTCCTGGCACTTGGCATCCTGGATAGCCCGCTCGGCGCCGCCAGAGGCGGCAAGCGGCGCCCGTGCTTTGCTGGACTGGAGAGCGGCGTCGCGGTCCGCCCAGCGTGAGAGGACATCACGCATCCGCCGCTCCCGACCCGTGAGGCCGAGCGGCCCGGGGAGGGCCGTAGCGGCGCTGTCCCCGGCTGAGGGAGATGCTGAACAGCTGCCGGGCGGTGGCGGGCGGGACCGCAGCTGCCCCGGCTGACCGGGCACAGGCTCCCAATCCTCCTCCTCCTCAGCGCTGGCGGTCTCGGTGTCAGGTTGCTCTGCCGGGCCCAGCTGGTTGTTTCTCTCCTCCTCCCCCCCCCTGCCGGGGCTCGGCGTCAGCGCGCAGAAGCGGATGTCGCCAGGGCTGTAGGAGTTGATGAACTGCAGCATCGTCACCAGTAGCCGTCAGCCCGTTGTCGGCGCTCAGGGCCGCCGGCGCCACAGTTCGGTTGCACGCGCGGAGCTGCACCTGACCTATGCCCCCGGAGGACCAGCGGTAGCCCTCGTTGTCGCACAACAGCAGGCCGGTGCCGGTGTTGTTGCCGGGGATGGGCGGTGGCAGCGCAGCCGCGGGCACGAAGGCGCAGATGGGGGGCTCGCGGGCCGGCAGCGGAGTCTCCGCATACGGCGTGCGCGTGACACCAGGCTGCGACCACCTCGGCCCGCCAACGGACAGAGCCTGGCTCATGCGCTGCATGTAGAGCTCTGCTTCCGCAGGTCCCAAGCCAGGCAGCGTCGGCGGGGCTGCCTGCACGCTTCGCGGTAGCGCTGGGGGCGTGGAGGTTGCCTGGTTAGCTGCGGGTGTGGCCACGGTGGCCAGGACCGCTGCGGTGTAGCCTGCTGAGGAAGCCGATGTTGGTTGCACACCCAGCCCCAGGACCTGCTGCATGCCGACCGGCAGCAGCGGCTGGCTGGTCGCCAGGGACGACGGCTGCGTCACGATGTGCATCGGAGCCATGAGCTGCATCAGCGGCACCGGCGGCGGCGGGGCCGGCAGCGGTGGCGCTGCCGCGGCGTGCTCCGGGGCGGACGGCTCCGGAGCGCCCGCAAGACGAAGGCCCGGGGGCAGGTACTGCAGCACCGGGGCGGCCGGAGGTGCTTCAGCGCCCCCAGCTCCGTGCTGAAGGCCCTGCAGCCCCTCCGCGAGTGCTTGGGCCGCCAGGTCGTGATGGCGGGCTCCCCGAGCCTCCTCGGCGTTGGTCGCCAACGGCCCCCGGTTGTCGGCGCGGTAGAGCCCCCAGTCGAGCCGCATGCCGACGGTGGTGAGGGCACGCACGAGGATGCGGCACCACCCTGGGTACTGCGCCCAGAGCACCACGTGTGCGTCCTGCTGGGGCGCGTGGTAGGGTGAACGCCCGAGCGGGCCTTGCACCAGCCCCCGCACCTCCTCGCGCCACCTGCAGGTGCTGACCAGCCGCTGGCGGTCTCACTGCAGCGACTCATCCAGTGAGGGGGACTCGGCGTCTGGGTCCCATTCACGCAGCTCGCCCTCCGAGATGGCCTGGGTGTAGCCCGTGATGTCGAAGTGACCAGCGACGTCCTGCGTCATGTTCAGGAGCGTGGGCCCGCCCACGAGAGCCCAGATCTTGCATTTGTCTAGGCTGTGATTCTTCTTGTTCGGGTACGACACCCGATCCCAGCCGGGATAGCGGGGGAGGCACCGGAAGTCCGGGTGGGTGCCGCTCAGCTCCGAGATGAGGTTGCAAAAGGTGCAGGGGCAGTAGGAGCCCAAGAGCCTTGTGGGGAGCTCCTTGCTGTGCCGGGGCTTGGGCACCGCACTTGAGGAGCCCGGAGCCGAGCCGCCGGGGCCTGGCTCCCTTGAGCGGTCACGGTCGTGGTCTTTGCCCCGGTCCCTGCCCCTGTCACTGTCCTGTTCCTTTGGCGTTGCGCGAGGGAGAGCGGGAGTGCGAGCGGTCAGCGCTGCCCCGTTCATCTCGCCGCCCCCTGCCGTGGCGCTGGTCATACTGGCCGAGCTGCTGCACTGGCGGGCCTCCCTCTGGCGCAGCCAGGGGAGGTGGTGCCCACGTGAGCGGCTGACGCGCTGGACGAGCCGCGGTCGGAGCAGGCCTCTGGCCGCTAGTCTTGGGAGCCGGAACGGTGACCAACGATCCGGGTGCCTCCAGCGAGGCCTGGGCAGGCGCCGGAGGGGCTCGCGCGGGCGCAGCCCGAGGGACCGACACCGCTGCTGGAGCCCAGGGCGCCCCTGACTCCGGTGACGGCGAGGCTGGCGGTGGCGGCGGTGAAGCTGAGGGCAAGGGCGGAGATGGCATTAGGAGCGGAGATGGCATTAGGAGCGGAGAGGGCGTGCCGCCGTAGAGCTGATAGTCCTCTATCGGCAGATGCTCCAGCTCCCCGAAGAGCACTTGCCCGCTCTCATCGAGCAGGTACTCGTCTTGCTCCTGCTGGGCTTGCTCGTCGGCCATGGCCTCCAGTTCATCCTCCCCCAGGTCCGCGGCAGCGTGAATGATAAACGCCGTATCGCTGACCGCCCCATCGGTGCCCACGTCCCAGATCCGCACCTTGCTGTCGCCGCCGCTGATGGACGGGAGCTGGCACTCACGGCCCTTGAGGCAGGATGGCGCGCTGGGCTGGTCGTAGGTGAAGACGACGGCCTTGGCCTCAAACGGAGGGCAGGCCTGAGCGATGCTGGCCTCATAGCTGGGGAGGGCGCGCGGCGCCTCACAGCTGGGAAACGAGATGCTGGCGTAGCAGGCCCGCAGCGCTGCCACGGCCTGCCCGAGCTCGGCCGGAGCGGGGACCAGCTTGACGTAGCCATCTAGCTTGTCGTCGCCCCGGTGGAACCCCGGCCGGAACTTGAGGTGCGGGCTCGGGTAGTAGTCTAGCACCAGGCCGTGCAGCCAGAAGAAGTGCACGCCCCACAGCATCCTGAACAGCCCCTCAGCCGCCGCATCCCGCACCACTAGGAACTCGCCCTGGAAGGTCGTGGCCTGGGGAGTGCCGGGGTTGATAGTGGTGCGGATGGTGATGATGCCGAGAGGTCGGCTGCGCTGGTCGAGCGAGCGCACGCCGGCATTGCACGGCCGGATGACCAGCCCCAGCTCCTTGACCAGGCTCTCGACAATCAGGCCCCACGGGTTGCAGGCGCAGTCGGGCGCGATTCCGGAGGGGAAGATCAGCTTGCCCTCGATGGTGTGAAGGCCCACGCCCTGCTTGGGGTCCGCGTTGTCGACATAGTGCAGGGAGGCGCAGTCCTTGCTCTCGAGGTGCCGCTTGATGGTGGCCTCCACACTGAGCAGTGGCTCGGTAGAGTCCTCGGGGACGGACGAGGCCTGCGCTGCAAAGACGGCAGGGCCGCCGGCGAGCGCCGCCTGCTTGGCCGGGAGCGGGAGCTTGGAGACGATTTCGCCCAGCATCGACATGACCGTGGCCATGTCACCGCTGACCGCCTCCAAGACCCGAACGGTGAAGCTGCCGTCCTTGTAGATGGCCAGGGACAGGTACTCGCCGAGCGGAACACGCAGCTGGGTGCTGGGCAGAGGCCCGGGCGGGCCTTGGCGAAAGCCGGCCGGCAGGGGCTCCTTGGCCGTGTTGAGCACCGTCGCGGACATGGGCCACTTGGTCTGGGCTGGCGCCGTGGTCTCCACGCTGGTGTTGCAGCTGCTGAGGCTCACTGTGCCCCCCCCCAGCTTGGAGACCGGGGTGCAGCTGTTGGTGGCCAGCACCGCCGCGGCACCGTCCACGCGTGTGATGAAGGTGCCAAAGGGCTGCTGCACCACTGAGAGCGTGTCCGTGGCGAGCGCCGAGGACGTGCTGGGCGCGTAGCTGGACGGTGGGTAGCCATAAGGCGGAGAGCCGTAGCCCGTCGGCCAGCCTTGCTGCGGCACGCTGACGTGCGACGGAGGCGGGGTGCCGCGATACAAGGCAGCTGAGGTGAAGGCCGCGGCATGCTGCCCGTAGGAAGGCGGCGGCAGCGGCCCGTACGGCTGCTGCGACTGCTGCAGACCGTGGGGCGGCGGCGCCGGGTACGGGTAGGACATGCCGTAGCAGTAGGCCGGTTGGTAAGCGGGCTGCGACGCAGCCGGCGCGGCCTGGGGCGCCGGAGCGGCGGGCTGCGGCACCACGTTGGCGGCGTAGGCGTTGACCCTGCCCTTGCCGCGGTTGTTGTCCTTGGCCTTGCCGTAGCCCTGCTGCTGGGGCTTCTCCG
Organism: Edaphochlamys debaryana; assembly: GCA_016858145.1. Lineage (NCBI taxonomy): Eukaryota > Viridiplantae > Chlorophyta > Chlorophyceae > Chlamydomonadales > Edaphochlamys > Edaphochlamys debaryana. The sequence continues at coordinate 19,361 of JAEHOE010000346.1, read as the reverse complement.
CCTTGGGCGCTGCCTGCTGGTTGGCGAACTGCGGGAAGCGCCGGATCAGCTCCGAGTACGCGTGCTCCATGTTGATGGAGCCGGCGTGCCCCTGCAGGGCGGTCGGGTTGCCGGCCTTGGCGTGCTCGCTGCAGAAGTCCAGAGAGTGGAACTTGGCGCGGCCCCCGTTGACGCAGATGGGGTTGGTGCACGGGCCCTTGGAGCCGGTGACGGGGCCGGGCGCCTCCTTGGGCCAGCGCAGCCGCTTGCCCGCCGCCGGTGCCTGCTGCTGGCCGCCCGCCTGGCGATTGCCATTGCCGGAGCCCGAGCCGTTGATGGCGAGCGCCGCCATGCTGCTGGACAGCCGGTCGACCTGCGACGCGAGGCGCGCCAGGTCCGAGGCGCCGGAGCCTGAGGCCGACTCGCCAACGGGCCCGGCAGAGGTCACCAGGGCCTTGGCCTTCTTGGGCGCCAGCTTGTCCGCTTCCGACTGGTCTGAGCAGAAGCAGACGTAGATGTTCTGGCACTCGCCAATGCACCACTCCACGTCCCAGGCTGTGGGGTCGTCATCCGCCTTGCCCCGGTTGCTGAGCTTGATCTGCTCGTTCATCACCGAGGCCTTGACCCAGTGGGACCGGACGACGGCGAGCAGCCAACGCTCTGTGCGCATGCGGCGTGGGTAAGTGATGACACTGAGCACGCTGACAATGGCCAGGAAGCGAGAGCCGGCAGCCGTCGGGTCCTCCGTGGTGTAGATCTCGAACCTCTCATAGTCCGCCTTGGCGGCCGGGTCATCACGGCCGTAGTCCTCTCTCAGCAGGATGATGACGTAGTCCATGGCATCCGGGAGAGGCGGGTTGGCCTGTGGCATCGCCAGCCAGAGTTTGGTGAGCTTGGCGGTGTTGTCACCGCGTGACGTCATCTCCCAGGCGAGGCGCCATGAACTGGAGGCGGCGAGGAAGGCCGGGAGAGACTTGTTATTGCCGTCGAACACGGGCACGTGCTTGCTAGACATCTCGTCGTCTGAGTCTGGGTCAGGCGCAGCCTGCCCAGCCCCCGCGGCTAGAAGAGCCTGAGCTGGTAGCCCTGGCGGCTGACCAGGCGGGGGAGCTCTTTCGTCGTCGGACAAGGAGGTGCCCAGGCTGCCCAGGCCCGCCCGCAACTAGAGGAAGCGCGCCCCCAGCCGCAGGCTGGGGCGCGTGCCGGGGGCTTGCGGGGGCCGTGCGACGGTCCCGCGTGACTACCTGACGGCCCACCTCCAGTTGGGGCGACAGCCGCAGCTACGTTATTGTTGACAGCGAGCGCTGTTGCAGGTCCTGCAGACAGAGCGCGAGGATGATGAATGTCGTTGGAGTCTCTGGACGCACTCGTACCCGCACCGGCGCTGCCAGTGGGGTGCTGCTCGAACAGTGGATTACCGTGAAGAGCAGTTGCTGTTGCCTGGAGGGTGCGACCGCGTCCAGGACTTGCCGGTGGTGACTTCGGAGGTACGCCTGCGTTGCGGGCGTTGTGAAGCTCAGCGAACCGTGCTAGCGGGAGTTCTTCCTCTTGACGCTCAACGCGATTGCGATAGCGAGAGGCTCAGTCCGCTTGTTGGGAAGGCCGCTTGCCAACGGGCGAAGCGATGGTGACAATTCCCTCGGAGTTACCAGACGTAGCCTGGGCTCCAGCTCTTTCGGACGTAGTCCTAGGAGCCAGGTCTCACCTTGGCTGGGCGCAGCCCAGGTGTGACCCGATGTCGAATGTTGCGCAGCGCGCAGCGCTAGCAACCGAAGATCAAGACGGTAGCAAACTCGCGAGCTAAGCAAGGGCGCAGCCCAAGACTCGCGCCAGGAGAGCGGCGACAGAGGGACGCCGAGCAGAGCCGGCCACCCCTGTGGGCCCGCAGCCGGCCGGCGCTGCTCCTCCCTCGGGTGCAGCGTCACCGGCGCCCAGTGTACCGCCATCTGGCGCACCCACACGGACTGCAGCACCGCCGCCCGCCCTCGATGCTCGTGCTGCGGCGGGCGCTCAGCGCCTGCAGGCATCCATTCCAGTCGCCAACCGCTTCTCCCTACTTGTGGACTCGCCGGAGGAACTGGCGCCCGCTTCCGCGGCGGCGCACACAGTGGGTGGGAGCGTGGGGACGGGCACAGGCCAGGGAGCAGGCCCGGGGGTGGGGAGTGCGGCTTGCGCTGAGTCCGGAGAGGGGGTGCCGGGGCGAGCGGAAGAGGGGGCCGGGGCGGGGGCCCCGGGTGGGGGGACTGGGGAGGTTGTGGGGGCAGGGCAGGGGTTCGGTGGGGCGACGCCGGCTGGGGGTGGCGGGCATGCCGGCCCCGCCGCCAACCAGCGCCAGGCGCCCCCCGCGCCTCGCCAGGTCTCTGGGGCCGCCTGCCCGGGCGCTTCCCGCCCTAGCACCCCCGGGGGCATGGCCCCTGCGGGGCGGAGGGCCCCAGCCGGGGGCGGCGTGGCCCCTGACCACGGGACGGAGCCGCCCGGGCCTGCTCCGCCTGCCCCTCCCGCCAGCACACCTCCCCGCAGGACATGCCAACCGCCGTCCGACCAACCCTCCGATGGTGACGACGAGGCGTACGGCCTGGCCCTCCTCGAACACGAGGGCCACCAGATTCTTTCGGAGCTGGCCTCGCCGCCGCGGCGGCAGCCATCCTCCCAGGCTGGCTCCGTGGAAGCCCGCCTGGAGCGGCTCCTGCTCAGCCTGGAGCCGGCGCTTCGCATCTGTGGCGTGCCCAGTGGGCGTGCTGCGGTGCTGACACGGCTGCCCCGGGAGGACATGCAGTGGATCCGCGCCTCCGTGCTCAGCAGCAGCCGGCGGCCGGAGGCGCACGAGGCGGTGCTGGCGGCGCTCCGTGACGTGGCCGAGGCCCTTCAGGACAGCCTTGACGCCTGGGCGGCCCCACGCTCACGGCGGCCTCCTGGCGGTGGGGTAGGCAGCGGGCGTGCGCCGCCGCCGCCGCCGCCGCCGCCACCGCCGCCGCCCGCCACACCTCAGCCCCAGCCTGGCGTTCCAGCTGCAGCCCCGGCGCGCCCGCGCCGCCGCCGCAGCCCGCGGCGTGACGTCAGCATGCACAGCACCGACTCGGACGGTAGCCAGAGCTCCCACAGCCTGCGTCGGCAGCGCACGCGCTCTCCCGCCACACAACCCAGCGCCCCAGTGGCGCCCTCTTCCTCTGGCCGCCGCCGCCGCCACGTAGGGGCGCCGGGCGGCCAGCCGCAATGAGGGCGCCACGTACGGCCGCGAGCATCACGCTCGTGACCCTTAATGTCAACGGGCTAGGCTCGCGGCCCAAGGCGCAGCGGCTGCACGCATGCCTGCAGCACCAGCACCCGACAGCGGTTTTCCTGCAGGAAACCAAGCAACAGAGCACAGCGGTGCTTCAGCAACTGTTGCAGCACAGCCAGGGGCCCGGGCTTCCCTGGCACGACTCGGTAGTGGCCAGCGCTGCGCGGTCCACACACTCTACCGGCGTTGCCATTGCCGGGCGCCCACCGCCGGGCTGCCAGGCTGCTGGGCATGGCGCCGACGAGCAGGGGCGGGTGGTTTGGTGGGACTGGGACGCGGGCGGCCTCCGGCTCCGCTTGGTGTCTGTGTACGCGCCAGCTGACGGCGGCGACCGCCCAGCGTTCTTCCAGCAGCTGGAGCAGTGTTTCAGCACGGATCGACAGCTGGTGGTGGGCGGCGACTGGAACTGTGTGGTGGAGCCACGGGACGAAGCCACCCGCTGCACCGCCCGCGCAGCCGGGCGGTTTGAGCTTGCGGCACTGCTTGGCCGGCATAACCTGGTCGACCCCTGGCCCCGCCACCAGCCCCACGACCCAGGCTATACTCACCCTGCCACGCCTAAGCCAGCCTCGTACGCTCGCCTTGACCGGTGGTATGTTTCTGCACCGCTGCTGCAGCATGTTAGCCTCATTAGCCGGGTTTTTGGGGCACCTGCCGACCACCACGGGGTGCTGCTTCGCCTGCTGCTGCCGGGGCTGCCGCAACCATGCCGCAGCCACCCCCGGTTCCCCACGTACCTGCTGTTCCACCCACGGCTGCTGGGGCAGCTGCAAGGCCGCCTCGATGCTTTCCTCGCAGACATGCCGCAGGGGGATGCTCGTCACAGGTGGGAGTGCGCCAAGTCCCTGCTGATGGAGGCAGGGCGCGACATCCACCTGCAGCATCAGCGCGCCCAACGCCGCGCCTACCTGGCTGCCGTGGCGGCGGCATCCCGTGCCGCCCGCAAGGCGGAGGCGCCAGGCGCTCCCTTGCACCTCCGCCAGGCGGCCGCAGCCGCAGCAGCCGCCGTGGCGGCGGTGCAGAACTCTGCCTTTGCCGGTAGCCTGGAGGCACGTGCTGCCCTGATGGAGGAGCACGGCGAGCAGGGCACGCGCTGGTTTCACCAGCTGGGCGCGGAGGCTGGGGAGCGGCAGCCAATCACAGCGCTGAGGGTGCCGGGGCAGCCAGAGCCCGTGTCTCTGGCCGGGCCGGGGGCCGCAGAGGCAATCTCTGCCGCCGCCCACGCTACCTACAGCAGCGATGCACCGGCAGGCCTTTTCCGCCCGGGTGTCGTCTGCCCTGACGCCCAGCGCCAGCTGCTGGCCGCCGTCGAGCAGCGGGTGCCGGACGAACTACGGGAAGCGGCGGAGGGGGAGGGAGTGACTGGCGGGGAGCTATCGGAGCAGGAACTGCGAGCGGCGCTGGCCGCCTCCGCCAACGGCAAGGCGCCCGGGCCTGATGGGCTCCCGTATGAGGTATACAAGGTTCTGTGGGGTCGGCTGGGGCCTCTGCTCGTGGCCGCGGTGGGTGAGGTGTTTCGGGCAGGGGAGGGAGCGGAGGCCGACGGGGGTCGGGCCATGGCGGGCTGCCTGCCGCCCAGCTGGCGGGTGGGCATCATCATCCTCATCTACAAGGGGAAAGGGCTTGATATTACGGTTCTGACCTCTTACCGCCCCATCACCCTGCTTAACACTGACCTCAAGCTTGTCAGCAGGGCGGTCAGCAACCGCCTGCAGCCCGGCCTCGATGCCTGCATAGACCCCCTGCAGACCGCCTTCGTTGACGGCCGCCGGATCGGCGACAATGTCCTGTACCACCACGCCCTGCTCGACTGGATGGAGCTGGACGAGAGCCCCGAGGGGCAGCCGTGCCAAGGCGCTGTGCTGGCTACACTGGATATTGAAAAAGCGTATGACCGGGTGGATCGGGGCTGGCTCTACGCCGTGACAGGAGGGCTGGGTTTTGGGCCCCGCATGCAGCGCTGGGTCCGCCTGCTCACGGCCGACAGCCACGCCCGTGTGGCGGTGAACGGGGTCCTCTCAGACCCGTTCCCGGTGCGCAACGGGCTGCCACAAGGCAGTACGCTGTCGCCCGTGCTGTGGGTGATGCAGCTGCAGCCCTTCACGGCATACATGCACCGCCTGGTGGCCTGTGGCCGCCTGCGCACGCCGCTGCTCCCGGGTGGCTCCCCTGCCCCCCCTGCCGCCCACCACGCAGATGACACGCAGCTGCTGTACTGCGATCCGGCCACCGACGGGCCTGTGGTGCGAGACGCTCTCGAGCTGTTTGGGAGAGCCAGCAACGCCCGGGTACACCCGGACAAGAGCAAGGCCCTGGCTCTGGGCCGCCTGGCGGGTCTGCTGAGCGGTACCTGCCCGTACACGGGCTTCCCGTACGTGACTGAGCCCCCCAAGCACCTGGGCGTGCTGCTGACGCGCGATCCTGCCGCTCTTGCTGCGGCGGCGTATGAGCAACGGGCAGGGAGGCTGCGGGGCCTGTCCCTTCGTTGGCGCGGGCTGGGTTTGTCACTGGTCGGGCGGGTCCACATTGCCAAGCAGGTCCTGGCATCCGCCTTGGCCTATCACTTCTCCTTCGTTGCCCCTGCCCCCGAGCAACTCCGCGCCCTTTGCAGCCTGGTCGACGAGTTTGTGGCGGGCGGCTTGCGCCCTGAGGACGCCACGCTGGTGTGCCGCGGCCACCCGCAGCTCCGCCCGCGCCACCCGGTGGCCTGTCTGGACCGTAAGGATGGAGGGGTGGGGCACGTAGACCTGCGGGCTTTCCTTGCGGCCCTGCAGGCCAAGCCGCTGGCCATGTTGGGGCAGCCAGGGCGGGCACCGTGGAAGCTCCTGACGCGGGCCCTGCTCGCACGGATGCGTCCAGAGGGGGCGCGCAGCTGGGAGTGGGTGTTCTCTGACGCGCCCCTTCCGCCGCGCCTGCCGCCGCGGTTGGCTGCAGCCGTGCAGCATCTGCGCAGCGCCCGCCCGCACCTGTCCCCTCCTCCGCCCCCCTCCCCCGAAGACCCTCCCTGGCAGGTCAGCCCCGACGGGTTGTGGGTAGCGGACGGTCTGGGCCGCACTTTTGCGGTGATGCACACGGGACGCCTCGTGGCGCCTGGCCCTGGGGTGTCGCCGCCGCAGCCCGACGCTCGCTGGCGGCCGGCCTGCGTGCTGATGTACCCCAAACACCGCCGCCACTGGACGGCGGCAGAGCGGGTGGAGTACGAGGCCGCCAGTCCTCGGGAGCGGCGGGCCAAACGGCCGCGCGCGCCGCACCTGCTGGCGGCGCGGGAGGAGGTGGTCGTGCACCCTGCCGCCTGCACCGTTGCGGGCGTCCGGCTCGATAACTACACCGTGCGGGAGGTGCGGCGGGCTCTGACGGCCTCCAACGCCGAAGTGCCCGCCGTGCCGGTGCGCCCCGCCGCCTGGCCGCCCGCCCCAGCCCCCGAGGTGGGTGCAAGCGGTGGAACGGGCGGAGCTGGCAGCGGTGCGGCCGCTGGCCCGGGGACAGCCGGCGCACAGCACAGCGATGACGGCGACAGCGCAGGCGACAGCGGCAGGCGGGAGGGCCAGGGCTTTGGCGGCGGCGGGGATGGGGGGGCCCGGGCGAGCATCGGCGGCGGCACGGCGCTCGGTGGCACCGCGGCCACAGCTGCTGCCGGCCGCAGAGTCGGCAGCGGTACGGCCGCTAGCCCTAGGGCAGGCGGTCAGGTAGGCGGCACGCTCCTGGCACAGCGCGAGATGGCGTGGCAGCTGGAGGCTCTGGCGCGCCATCTGCCGCCCAGCCGGGCACAGCATTTCAGCGACAATCCGGTGGCGCTTGACCCCTGGCTGCACCGCACGTCAGCGGCTGCGGCACAACAGCAGGGGACGCCCATCCGTGCGTCCGCCCGCTACCGCTCCAGCCCTAGCAACACGCCGCTGGGGGCACGGCGCTCGCCGCGCCTGCAAGCGGCCGCCGAGGTGGGTGCAGGCCCGTCGGCGCCCAGCAGCGGTGGGAGCCAGGGGGGCACGGGTGGGGCGGCGGCCACCGCAGGAGGCGAGGGGGCGCCGCCGGGGGCACCTGCGACCCCGCCCCGCCCGCTGCCCCCTGACGCTTCTGCCCTGCGTGCCGCTTGGCAGCGGCTTTGGGGCTGCCCAGCGGGCCGGCCCGCCAAGGTGCTGCTGTGGCGCGTGCAACATGCCAGCCTCGCCTGCGGGCTATACCGTGCGGCGAAGGGGCTGGAGCCGCCGGTGGCGCGGGGTCAACTGCCGCGCGCGGCGCAGTGCCAGCTGCCGTGCTGTCTGGACGCCCAGCCGCCGCCGTGGGCCCACCTGACGCACGTGTTCTGCGAGTGCCCCACCTACGACGCCGCACGGTCGTGGTTGCGGAACCTGTGGGGAGCGCTGGCGCCGGCCGCGGAGCCGCCGCCTGTGGCCAACTCGGCACTCATGCTGGGAGACTGCTCCTCGGCCTGGGCGTCGTACCCTTCCGGGCGTCTGGCGGACCTGTGGACGGCCCTCCGGGCCACGTTCCTGCACGCCCTGTGGGCGGCGTACTGGTCTCGGGAGCCGGAGCAGCAGACGTCGGAGGCGGTGGTCCGGGAGGTGGTGGCGGAGCTGCAGCGCCTCATCCGCCTGCGCTTTGTGGCGGCTGCGCTTCCCCCCGCTGCCCTTGACGCCCTGCCTACCGCCTTCCTCACTGCACAGCTGAAGCCCGCCAATCTGGCGGATTTCTGCGCTGTGTGGGCGGCTGGGGGCGTGCTCTGCACGGTGCACGCGGCGGAGGGAGTGCCGCCGCGCCTGGAGTTGCGGCTGTCCCTGCAGCACCCAGTTGCGGCCCCCGGACCGTGACCTGCGGTGGAGTTTGCCGGCGGCCAACCAATGGATGCGAGAGCGCTTAGTACTGCTTACTTAGGGTCTGTGGGTGGACTGGGGGGGGGGGGGGCGGTAGGTCTTCGCTCGGTGTGTATGCAGTGTGCCGTGCGGGGACTTTGAGCACCAGGTTTTGGGTCGTGGCCCCTGCTCCCGGTTTTCCCTGGTGCTGTTACCCCCGCACGTGCCTTTCTCGTGATCCGGGAGGCATGGGGCTTTCGTTTGCTGGCTTGGGTGCCTGACCTGTGGTTTGGGAGGGGGGGATGAGGGCTGGGCGCGGTCGGGTGGGGAGGGCTGGGGGGGAAGGGGGGTGTTGCGTGGCGTTTGGGCTTCGGGACAGGTGCTGGCGGGATCTAGGGGTGCGAGTCTGGGTTTCTGCTGTCCTTCGACTTTTGTGCCTGTGTGCTTCAGCTTTCTTCTCTTCTGGTTAACCCTGCCTCTCTCTTTTGCTGTCTCTGGTTCTCTGGCTCTCTGCTGTCTCTGGCTCTCTGGCTGCTCTGACCTCTGGTGTAACAACCGGCACGTGAAAAAAAAAAAAAAAGAGCGCGGCTCTGCTGGTTTCGACGGGAAGCACGGACTGCGCCGAAGGGCACGGGAGATAGCAGACAGCACACTTCCGAGTTACAGTCACTACGTGTATATTACGGTGCTACCGTCTTAACAAGACGGTAGCCAGGCGCAGGCCTATGCCCCTCCGCGAACAGGAGGAGGCTGCTGTACAGCATGCATGCCGTACCACACACCAGTCAGGTGCGCACACAGGTCGTTCCCCAGTCAACTCCCAACGACTTCCAGCAACCACCGAACTCCTACGATAGTGTGGCAGCGACGGTACCGTGCTCTGTCAGGCTTCCAGTGCGGGCCGTCGCGCGCTTCCCATAGCCTGCCCGGGTCTGCAGTTCGTAGCCGCCGCTGCTCAGCTGCATCCCCGACTACATCGTCCGCCCATATATACCGCTCCGTGTGGTGCTAGAAAGCCTTGCTGCTTGTGTGCTATGCGGGGGCTATGCCCACCTCCCCCAGGAACTCACCTACCTATTGCTATAACTCCCATGTCCTGCATGCTCCATCCAAGGTGGGAATCACTCGCCCAGACTCTTCCACATGCAGGGCAAAGCCCAGTCCCCTCAGATGTTCAACCACCCCAGGGTGGAGGCACACACACACGCTCGCTCGATCGCACGCTCGATCTGCAGCATCTATAGGTCCGCTACCCTTACACCGCTTACCTATCTTGTGTCCTTTCGGGTAGTCTACTGGGGGCAGGGGCCCCTTCCTACCTCCCTCGACTATGTCCTGACTGACGGCTTCCTCATCTGTTGATTATGCCTGTTAGGCCCTGCGGAGTGGGAGGCTGCTGGCGGCTCTGTTACAAGTTAAGCCGTAGCCTTAAGGGGGCCGTAGCTCACGGGGCGCACAGTGCGGGTATGCAGCAGTCGCGGGCACTCCTGTCTTGGCTCCACCGTACAGGGGCACCGGGGGCAGTGTTGCTATCTTAGTGCGGAAGTGTGGGGGAGTGAGGCCATGCATCCCGCACTTTTGGTGACGGAAAGAGCCTCAAGTGCGGAAGCTCCCGCACTTTTGTAGCAAAGTTTGGTTGCGAGTGCGGCCCGCGCCGGCACATTTTTGAGCCTTCTGGCGGCTCAGGTGCGGGGGCCCCTCAACCCCTGGGGGGCCCACCGAACGGGCGCGGCCAGCCGAGCAGGCAGTCCCCTTCCCACCCCCACCGTCCAGCCCGCATCAAATACACTTGCAGCATGCACAACGGGGTTGCTGCTGGATTTCAATACCCCCAGTTGCCCACCTACATCAGCTCATGCGCCAGGGCGAGAGCCAGGCAGACTCATCCGCTTGAAACAGGTCTCCAGAACGCGGCGCCCTCCGCTACGTACACTTCACCGCACTCTCCCGCACTTCTGGGCGGCAAGCGCTTGCCAAGTGCGGCCGCACGTTTTGGGCCGCCAAGGGCCACGAAGTGCGGCCCGCTTTCACACTCTTGGGCTTGGACCCGAGGTCCAAGTGCGGGACCTCCCGCACTTCGGCCCTGGGAAGATAGCAACGCTGACCGGGGGGCAGATGGCGTCCGCAAGCGGAGCGACCACACCAACGGGGTAGAGACCTGATTTACACACCCAAAATATTTTGGGCTGAGACGCCGCCGTCAGGCTCTTCGGGCGGCGAAGCCCCCCGGGATCACCCCGTGTTGGCGTGCGTGCGTGCGTGCGTGCGTGCCTGTGTCACACATAAACATGCGATTCACGCCTGGCCCGCGATGCCACAAGCTTTACTTTCGTTATCCCTATCGCTTGTGATTAAGAGCAGGGAAAGTTACGGTATCGACCACGCTCCAATATGCCGTCGACATGTCTGGGGGCTCAACCTCCACGCGCGTACTCAGTCTGGGTGTGTTGCTAGCTAACCTTGCACAATTATCTGAGGGCAGTCGCGACACGGTGCACTTGCTCTAAGCTCGATGGACCATAATCATCCCGGATGGGGAGACCCCAATTGGCTTGAACCAGGCCTCTTGGACCGGCGGGGATAGTTTGCTACTCACACTTCAGTCCGCATAGCACCACAGACTCCCGCGGGGACCAACAGGCCCCGCGGGAGCTGCCATGAAGACCAATTCCGTTGTGAAGACCACGCTGGAGGCGGTGTGTCACAAGGGCCGCTACCGTGACGCAATCCAGCAGCTAGTTAAATGGGGCACACTGGTGCACGTTGTGGCCAGCGAGTTCCTGAGGCACGAAGTCTTGGTCCTCACGACTCCGGGCCAGCTCGGCGAGGAGGGCGAGCGGCTATTCGACGAGGCCGTCCAGCAGGCTGGCCAGGATGCTTTTAAAAAGGCCGCCAAGGCTGGAGCTTCGGGGGCTGCGCTCAACGCTGGGCCTTGGGGGAAGGGCCTTGGGGGAAGGGCCTGGGGGAAGGGCCTTGGGGAAAGGGCCTGGGGAAAGGGCCTTGGGGGAAGGGCCTCGGGGAAAGGGCCTGGGGAAGGGGGAAAGGGCCTGGGGAAGGGGGAAAGGGCCTTGGGGGAAGGGCCTTGGGGGAAGGGCCTTGGGGAAAGGGCCTTTGTGAAAGGGCCTTGGGGAAGGGCCTTGGGGAAAGGGCCTGGGGAAGGGCCTTGGGGAAAGGGCCTGGAGAAGGGCCTTGGGGAAAGGGCCTTCCTTCGCGATTCGCTGACGCCTTGCTTCCCCAAATGCCCCCCTGCGCGCACATAAAGCACCTGCGGGGCCAGCCGCTTTCTCCGAGCCATCCCACCACCCATCCTCCGAGCCATCCCCCCCGAGCCATCCATCCACCCATCCATCCTCCATCCCCGCGCAGCCCCGCAGCCCCGAACACCCCCGCGCGTGCCCGCAACCCCCCGTCCTTTGCTCTTCCGTGCACATGTTGACTTCTCGACCAATTGCCAACTCCACCAGTTGACCCTTCTCCCGATTCTCCCGACAGGCTCGCGACGCCAACTCGGCCACCAACATCTGCTACCTGACTTACATGGGCGCTGTGCACGAGCAGCGCCCGGCGGCGCTGTGCCGGCACCCGCCAGCCGGAGTCGCTGGCGCGGCGGCTGGCGGCGCGCAGGGTGGTGGCGGGTAGCGGTGGCTAGGAGGTGGCAGATCGGTGTCCGTGTAGATAAGACCGGGCAGCTAAGTCTGTGCCGAGGGGTGCGAGTCCCCCGACAACCTGCTAATTACGCGTTGAAGCTCGGTTGGAGTATAGTGCGCCCACGGTTACCACGGGGAACGGGTCGCGTAGCAGATGCATGGGTGAGGGGCTCAGCCCTTTTTCGCCCCCATGGGGGCGCCCAGCGCTTGTCGTGCGCGCTGCTTTCTGATGAAGTCTACTACTGTCGAAGGTGTAGCTGCCGCGCCCTTGGACCGTTTGCGAAGCCTCCAAACGCGTGCGGCAAGGGGATGTAAGGAGACACCCCACAAGCCGGGTCGAGTCGTGTAGAGACGAACGGGAAGTGGCGTGCGGATAACCACGAAGTACCACGAGCTGGAAGTTGAGCGGAAGCGGTTTACACCACGTACAGGCGGCGGAAACGCCTGACGGGGAAGGTTGATTGATTAGCGCCCAGGCGAGGCGGGTGTTGAACCTGGGGATCGAGGGGTAAGAGGGCCTAGGGCGAAGTTGGGTGACACGAAGCCCTGGCGGTCGAGAGCTGTGGCGAGCAGAGGCTGCTGTCGCCTCGCTGGCGCTCGGCTCCCTAGAACCGGAAGGGGGCCCGCTGAAGGCGGACCGAGCAGAGAGCTGAAGGTCTGGAGTGGGGGCTCCTGCTGTGCGGTCTGGGAAGAAGGGGTCCGGAACGGCTGTATCCGAACGGCTGGGCTGTTGCCTGCGAGGGGGGCGCTGCTGCTCCCCTCAGGGAACGCCTGAGGTATGGGCTGGCAGGGACGGAGGCTTAGTCGCGCGGGCCTGCTGCCGCTGGGGATGCCAATCGGGGCAGGTGACGAGAGGAAGAGAGGCTGGCTGCGATAACCGACGGCTGGGGGTCCACTGGTAGATTCGGAGGCTTAGTCACACGAACCTCGGACTGGTGCACTACTATCAGGGCCGACTGCGGCTGCTACGCTGAAGCCGGGTCCGCAGGAGGCTACCCTAGATGGGGGGCGGCACACAAGCTGCTGGACTAGTGCACTGGCCTGACGCGAGCAGGGGCTAATCACCTGCCGGTCCTAGTGGCTGCTGGGGGAGTTCACGCGCGCAGGAACGGAGGCTTAGTCACACGAACCTGGGGGAACCGGGGCGGTGCCGGAGATGGAGAGGCTGTACCGCCGCGCCGGAGCTCTTGGGAATGAGTTGTGGACAGAGGGATGGTACCGCTGCACGTCCACGCGACAGGGGCGCGACCTCCTGCCTTGACGACGAGATGGACTAGCCGGGCCGAGGCTAGCCTAGCTCTGCTGAAACGGGGGCGATCAGCTGCGTGGGGGCTGCAGCGATCAGCGTCCAAACCTAGTGCTGTGGGTCTTGGGGCCTTGGGGCGTGTATTTATTCGGAGACCTTACAGTACCGAGTGTTCCAAGCGACGGGTGATCAGTCCGACGCAAGCCGATTTAACAGAGCCGAGAGTAGTTTAAAGTCTGAGAGCTTTGGAGAGCAGTAAGGGAAACAGGAAATAGGGGAGCAGTAAAATAAAGTTAACAAGGTGTGTCTGTCCTCCTCAGGACAGGGAAAAGGGCTGAGCCCCAAACCCCGCGAGGCCGGGCAGCACTGGGGCCGCGCAATCAAGCACTACGCCCCACAGCGCAAGGACTGAACCCACGCCGCCATAAGTTGGGGGCCTTCGCAACCCCGCAATGCCGGACTTGGCCGGTTGGGTTGGGTGCACAAAAACATGCACCCTCCACAAGATAGGAAGAGAAGATGTCCGTCTCCAATCCGCTACTGCCCACACGCCACCCGCTACATCTCTCCCTCCGCCGCAGCCGCTGCTTTTGGGCGCTCAGCCCGGGTCCACGGCCGGCGGCCGCTCCAGCGCGGCCGGCCGGCTGAAGCCCAGCACTGCGCGCAGCACAGCGCACCTTCATCGCTATCCTCCTCGACCATCGTGACTGGTCCGGGCGCCTCGCAAGGCTAGCGCCCGGACCAGGCGAGGCGGCACTAGCCGCGAGCGCTGGGACCAGCGACAGGACAGAGACCAGCACGTTTTGGTGACCCTGGCACGTTTTGGTGAACAGAAGTAGAGTTTGAGGCTAGCAGCGGAGCAGGTAGAGTGCCTGGTCTAGACTGGGCCGGCCCGATACTGTCTGGTCGATCTCAGCCAGCGCAGGGTCGATAACTTTCCCTGCTCTTAATCACAAGCGATAGGGATAACGAAAGTAAAGCTTGTGGCATCGCGGGCCAGGCGTGAATCGCATGTTTATGTGTGACGCAGGCACGCACGCACGCCGACACGGGGTAATCCTGGGGGGCTTCGCCGCCCGAAGAGCCTAACGGCGGTGGCTCAGCCCAAAAACGAAATGCCGAGTCTGGGCCTTGAAGAGCGGCTCGCTGCTGGCCTCACCTGGGCCTGCCGTACCACATTGGCCTTCCGACACCTGGGCCTGCCCATCCCGGGACCAGGCCTCCCTCGGTGGCCCGCGCAGGGCCCCACCGAGGCTGTCGGAAAGTGGCGCGGGCCCTGCCCGAGCCGTGAGGCTCGGGCTCCCGGCCCCCGCCACGCGGCCTGCCGAACGCCCAGGGGCTACGAGGAGAGGCCCCTGGCGCCGCCGACGGCTTGCCTGGGCGCACCGGCGCTGGTAAGCGCCGGTGCTGGCCACACGGCTCCACGCGGCCCACCAGCCAACCTGGGGAGGTCCAGGGTCCTCTAGAACTATTTGTCCAGGGTCCTAAAGCTATTGCGCAGCGGCACGCGTCGAGCGAGCGATAACAGAAGCAAGACACCTCTCAGCAGGCAGACAGCAGGGCAGGCTCAACAAACCTGACAACCTGACAAATCTGACTAGATCGGATACCGCAAAGGAGCCCAGGGACCGCGTTGCCATCGTTGGAGACAGACACACGCGTCACCCCAAGCACCATGGCATGAAATTTGTAAGCCATAGCACCACAAGAACATGGAGAAGAATCCCGCCCAGATCCCAACATGCCCATATCGTGTCGCTTCGTTCCAGATTGCCTCTTCCTCACCCCAGCGCCGCCTCCACCACCCTGCGGTACGTGGCAGAATGTCCGCCGCCTCCGCCAGGATCCGCTTCACCTCCAGCCGCGCAATCAGTGCCGTACGCCCGCGCGGGCTGTCGTGCATCTCCGTACGGCAGGATCCAGTACGACAGGCTCCCGGCGCGCGGCTGCGGCCGGCTTGGCAAACATCGGGGGTGGCGGCGAGGAGGCCGCCAGGGAGGCAAAGAGGGGACCGAGGGGGCCCATGGCGGCGGCGGCGCTGGCGGCGGCCTCTTGGAGCTGGGTGGCGGCGGCGGCAGCGGCGGCGGCGGCGGGATCTTCCCCCGTCAGCGCCGTCCACAGGGCCTCGTCGTGCTCCAGGCTGCTGCCGAGCTCCGCCAGCCGCTCCGAAACCAGAGCCTGCGGGCGGTAGGGCGGGTGGGAGTGCAGCGGTGGGAGTGGACGGGGGCAAGCGACGGAACAGGTGAAGAGGGCCGTCCAGCGACCATGCACCCTGACTGTGTACCGGTAAAGAGCTCCTGTGCAAGTCATATCCCCGTCCTTCCCCCTCCCTGTCCCCCACCTGCAGCCGCTCCACCTCCCTCATCTCTGCCTCCATCGCCCCCCGCGACCCGCCCCGTCGCCGCCGCAGCTCCGCCACCGGCGCCGCGTTCTGACCCAGCCCCTCCGCCGCCAGCGCCGCCGCATCCGCGAACGAGTGTGGCAGCGACAGCAGAGCGGCGCGCCGCCGGATAAGCGAGAGCCGGCCGTCGGCTCCGAATCCGCCGCCGCCCAAACCGTCTTGAGGGCAACGGTGGCGGCGGCGAAGGCACTAACCGCCGTGGGCCCACGTGGGCGCAGCTGGGCCTGCTCGATCGCGTCAGCGGACGCGGTGAGTGGGTTGGCGGCGTAGGCGGCGCCGCCGTCGAGGGCGGCCACCGCCAGTGCGGCGGCGGCGCCGTCGGCGTCACGCGGGGCCCAGAACCCGGCGGCCGCTACGACCGCGGGCCAACAGAGCGAGTGGCCTGAGGGGACAGAGGACAGCAGCGGCCGCGCGGTTAGAGGGTTACGAGCCTGCCTTACGGAACATACCGGGCGCGAGAGAGCGAGGTGCATGCGGTGGCGGGTTTCAGATAACCCGTGAGCACATGGGCCGGCGCTGGGGCTGGGTCTGCATGGTGCGGGTGGTCGCTTGAGCGCGATAAGGCCCCACCCGATCCCGACGTCGACGGCGCCGCTGCTACCGCGTCCGCCTCCTCGCTGCTGCTGCTGAAGGGCTCTAGCAGGATGCGGTCGTAGGGGTTGGCCTGCGGTAGGGGCAGGGGTATCACAGGGAGGGGCTTCCGCGTCACACAGGGCCGTGCTGTTGCTTGGTTATGCGCCAGGGGCCAAAGGCGCCAGGCCAAGTGGCCAGCGACGGCCTAGGGGGCAACCAAGCGGCAACGAATACCTAAGCGCGTAGCAACAGGCATCCTTGGGTTCACCCTGCGTTCCAACCACGCCGACATAAGTCCATGACCCCGGTGACAGATCCAGTGGCCCCCACGTGTTCGTACCTGCCGTACGAAGCCGTAGCTGGCCAGCTGCTCGTCGTTGGGTCCCTCCGAGTAGCTGGGGACAGGGTAGCGGAGGTGGTAGCGGGGGAAGGTAAGCTGACGTGGCGAAGAGGTGGGTAGTCAGGGGCCGGGAGTGAGCCCGCGGGAGGCTCAGGGCTCTTGTCCTTCTTTCCGGTGGAAAGATGCCGGCCAGAGCTCTTGTCCCCTGCCCAGCGCTATCACGGCGGAGCGCCCATCGGTGGCGCCTTGCGAGCTCCAGCCGACTGACTGGCTCCCCACTTGGCCAGGAGTGCACCACGCGTTGTGCATCTGGCCAACAAGCGTTGCACCTTAGGCCGAAGAACGCCAAGCGTTGCACCCGACCCGGACGCCTAGCCAGTCAGGAGGGAGCCGGACAACTAGACGCCCGTGCCGGCCATTGGCATTAACCGACAGGGACCGACCGGGCTATCTAGGTGCCTAGGGCTAGGGCCCCGTTGAGGCCCTACGCAGTACTCACCAGATGCCAACCTCGGTCCCCGCGGGCAGATCACGTCTGGCCCTGAACTGGAAGCAGTCCTCGTGCCAAGCCATCGGCCCCCCCGAGCTCCCCGCCTGGCCCATGGCCGCCGTCGCGACGGCCTCTGCCGCCGACTCCCAGTGCGGCACGGCAGTCGATGCCCAGAGCGGGAAGTGGTTCCCGAGGTCCGCCCAGGGGACCATCATCATCTTGCCTGTGTGTGAAAACACATGATGAAGTCAAGCTTCCTGAAGCGCTCGCTGATAGTGAAGCATCAACGGATTCATGCGGGTATACGGACGGAGCCTTGTTACAGCGCTCGCCCTAGATTGCGCCGCACCGGCACTGTCGTGGGCAGCGCCTCTGCAGCCCTGTGGCCCTGCAGTCGGGCCGCTCCGCCTCCCCCGCTTCCTCAAATGCACCGAACGGCACTCCTTCTGGCCCCCATTGCCCCACGCCTCAGGCCAACCCCCACGTGGAAGCACAGCGCGGTCGCCCCCTACGTCATGTGCTGAGTCTAACCCGCCTCCCTGGCCTCCCCCCCACCCCACCTGGCGCGTGGAAGCAGCGGCGACGTTGCCATGGAGTAGGCCCACGCCAGCTCCGCAACCGAAGGGGGCGGCTGCCCGGCGGCGGCGGAGCCCAGCACGTCGTCCTCCCTCAGGGCAGCGGCCAGGCGGGTGAGGGCGGCGCGGGTGGAGGCCCACTGGGCGGTGTAGGAGGGGACCTGGAGGCGGGGGGGGGGGTTCGGTTTAGGGGAAAGGGAGGGGAAGGTTCGGTGTTGAGGTGTGCCGGGTGGGCGGAATTCCAGGGCATTCGCGCTCCGGGGCCCTGAGCCAGGTGGCTGCCTCCTCCCCAGCAGTCCGCCCAAACCTCCGCACCTGCAGCAGGGCCTCCTCCTCCTCCCCTCCCCCTCTCCCTTCCTCCCCCTTCCCCCTCCCCAAAACCCACTCTCCTCCCCACGACTGCCCCCGCTCCACACACACGCCCACCTGCAGTAGGGCCGCCTCCTCCTCCCCGAACAGCGCCAGACACGTCACGTCCCGGGGCGGGGGCAGGCTGGAGGCATACGCCCGCCACCATGGAAGGCCCCGGGGCAGCGCCCCCGCCCCTTGCGCCCCCGACCCCCGCTGCAGCCCACTACCGCTGCCCCCGCGTCCGCCGCCGCCGCCGTCTGCCTCAGCAGCCACGCCATCCACACACCGCCAGGCGCACGGGCGCGGGGAGGCTCTCGGAGTCTGACAGGAGCTCGCGAGGGGGGGGGCAGGCGCAGGCCGTGGTGAGCCTGGCGGGTGGGGGTGGGGTGAGGGTGGGGGTGAGGGTGGGGGTGAGGGTGGGGGTGAGGGTGGGGAGTGAGGGGGGGACGCAGGGCTGCCAGCTATGGTTTACATGAGCGCAAGGTAGCCCAATGGCAGCTAACCATAGCTTAAGATCAGCTTCTAGAGTGAGGAGCGTGAGG
This sequence comes from Edaphochlamys debaryana, assembly GCA_016858145.1. Classification (NCBI taxonomy): domain Eukaryota; kingdom Viridiplantae; phylum Chlorophyta; class Chlorophyceae; order Chlamydomonadales; genus Edaphochlamys; species Edaphochlamys debaryana. Next base: position 1,147 of record JAEHOE010000346.1, on the reverse strand, counting down.
AGCTGGAGGGCGGTGGGTACGCTAGAACGGGGTCATGCCCGGGGTTCGTCGTGCAGCCCAACGAGCCATCCTCGACCTTTTCCTCACCTGCCAGCGAGCAAGAAAGCCGGGGTACCAGCCCTCGGGGTCCTGGCCGTATCCACCACCCTCCTCTTGCATCACTATCGTTGTCAGGGTCGGGGACCAGCAGGGTGAGGATAGCGGGGAGCGATATCAGCGGCTCTCCAGCCGCAGAGGGCACGGCGGTGAAGAGGCCCCGCCCGCGCGGGCCCTCGCCGACCACCAGCGGGCTGTTAGCCGCATAGGCCAGCAGTGCGAGCGCGTCGCGCTGCGCCACCGCGGGCGGTGCCTCTAGCTCGATTGTCGCGGCTCGTGCGGATGTGGCGCCGCGTGGTCGCGAGCAGCCGCGGACGTGTCTAGCGCCGGGCCACCACCGCGCTGGCAGCGCGCCGTGCGCTGGTGCCGAGGCGCGCATGGCGCCGAGAGAGAAGTTTGCTGGAGATCGGATACCGCAAAGTCAGCGTGTCGCTCGGGTGCCAGGATGGGTGCAAGGATGGCTGGCGCCACACCAACACACGCGCCGCGTGAAATTGTCGTGCTTGGCGAATTGCAGATACTTGCTGATGTGGAGCAGATGGTGGGACCAGCGCTCCTTATCGCGACGATATGGGCTCTTTGTGGTGAGGCGAGACCACTTCCTCAGCCAGCACGAAAACAGGCCCCGCGCAGCAGCTAGTAAGTTGCAGTGAGCACAGACTTGATTATAACCTTAACTTTTGCGAGGCAGGAGAGGCCGGTGAGGTGGTGGGGCTCCACACGGCCGGCGATACACACGGGGCCGTTCCCCGCCAACCCCGCGGCCCACCTGCGCGGTCTCTACAGGCTGCTCTGCGCCCTGGCCTTCTTCCCCCTCCTGTGAGCCTCCCCGCTTGCCACAGTGAGCTCCTGGGCGCTATGTCGGCATATGCAGGCTTGGACCGGCACTCAGCTTGACAGCTGCAACCTCCCCTGGCTGGCTGAGGGTTCGCACGCATGAGAATTGTTGCTTGCTACAGGCATCCTGTAGCATGCCCATCGTGTTCGAGCTGTTGTAAACTCGACTGTGTTGTGTCGCAACGCCCTTGGATCCCGAGTGCGTACTTTCGCG
>JAEHOE010000345.1:0-33395 GCA_016858145.1 Edaphochlamys debaryana | reverse complement strand
GGCGCTCTGGGAGAGGCGGGGGCAGGCCGGCGGTCGGGGCCGCGGACCCCGCCCCGCGCAACAATCAGCCCGCTCCGCTCCCGCCCGTTCCGAGGCGCCATCCCCTTGCAAGCATCTATTAGATGTATTGAAGGGTTCAGAAGGCTTGGGAAGTGCGGGGACGCGGTGGGGCGAGAGCTGGGCGCTCTGGGAGAGGCGGGGGCAGGCCGGGGGTCGGGGCCGCGGACCCGCGCCCCGCGCAAAATCGCCCGCTCCGCTCCCGCCCGTTCCGAGGCCGCCATCCCCTTGCAAGCATCTATTAGATGTATTGAAGGGTTCAGAAGGCTTGGGAAGTGCGGGGACGGGTGGGGCGAGAGCTGGGCGCTCTGGGAGAGGCGGGGGCAGGCCGGGGGTCGGGGCCGCGGACCCCGCCCCCGCGCAAAATCGGCCCGCTCCGCTCCCGCCCATTCCGAGGCCGCCATCCCCCTTGCAAGCATCTATTAGATGTATTGAAGGGTTCAGAAGGCTTGGGAAGTGCGGGGACGCGGTGGGGCGAGAGCTGGGCGCTCTGGAGAGGCGGGGGCAGGGCCGGGGGTCGGGGCCGCGGACCCCGCCGCCGCGCAAAATCGGCCCGCTCCTCTCCCGCCCGTTCCGAGGCCGCCATCCCCCTTGCAAGCATCTATTAGATGTATTGAAGGGTTCAGAAGGCTTGGGAAGTGCGGGGACGCGGTGGGGCGAGAGCTGGGCGCTCTGGGAGAGGCGGGGGCAGGCCGGGGGTCGGGGCCGCGGACCCCGCCCCCGCGCAAAATCGGCCCGCTCCGCTCCCGCCCGTTCCGAGGCCGCCATCCCCCTTGCAAGCATCTATTAGATGTATTGAAGGGTTCAGAAGGCTTGGGAAGTGCGGGGACGCGGTGGGGCGAGAGCTGGGCGCTCTGGGAGAGGCGGGGGCAGGCCGGGGGTCGGGGCCGCGGACCCCGCCCCCGCGCAAAATCGGCCCGCTCCGCTCCCGCCCGTTCCGAGGCCGCCATCCCCCTTGCAAGCATCTATTAGATGTATTGAAGGGTTCAGAAGGCTTGGGAAGTGCGGGGACGCGGTGGGGCGAGAGCTGGGCGCTCTGGGAGAGGCGGGGGCAGGCCGGGGGTCGGGGCCGCGGACCCCGCCCCCGCGCAAAATCGGCCCGCTCCGCTCCCGCCCGTTCCGAGGCCGCCATCCCCCTTGCAAGCATCTATTAGATGTATTGAAGGGTTCAGAAGGCTTGGGAAGTGCGGGGACGCGGTGGGGCGAGAGCTGGGCGCTCTGGGAGAGGCGGGGGCAGGCCGGGGGTCGGGGCCGCGGACCCCGCCCCCGCGCAAAATCGGCCCGCTCCGCTCCCCGCCCGTTCCGAGGCCGCCATCCCCCTTGCAAGCATCTATTAGATGTATTGAAGGGTTCAGAAGGCTTGGGAAGTGCGGGGACGCGGTGGGGCGAGAGCTGGGCGCTCTGGGAGAGGCGGGGGCAGGCCGGGGGTCGGGGCCGCGGACCCCGCCCCGCGCAAAATCGGCCCGCTCCGCTCCCGCCCGTTCCGAGGCCGCCATCCCCCTTGCAAGCATCTATTAGATGTATTGAAGGGTTCAGAAGGCTTGGGAAGTGCGGGGACGCGGTGGGGCGAGAGCTGGGCGCTCTGGGAGAGGCGGGGGCAGGCCGGGGGTCGGGGCCGCGGACCCCGCCCCCGCGCAAAATCGGCCCGCTCCGCTCCCGCCCGTTCCGAGGCCGCCATCCCCCTTGCAAGCATCTATTAGATGTATTGAAGGGTTCAGAAGGCTTGGGAAGTGCGGGGACGCGGTGGGGCGAGAGCTGGGCGCTCTGGGAGAGGCGGGGGCAGGCCGGGGGTCGGGGCCGCGGACCCCGCCCCCGCGCAAAATCGGCCCGCTCCGCTCCCGCCCGTTCCGAGGCCGCCATCCCCCTTGCAAGCATCTATTAGATGTATTGAAGGGTTCAGAAGGCTTGGGAAGTGCGGGGACGCGGTGGGGCGAGAGCTGGGCGCTCTGGGAGAGGCGGGGGCAGGCCGGGGGTCGGGGCCGCGGACCCCGCCCCCGCGCAAAATCGGCCCGCTCCGCTCCCGCCCGTTCCGAGGCCGCCATCCCCCTTGCAAGCATCTATTAGATGTATTGAAGGGTTCAGAAGGCTTGGGAAGTGCGGGGACGCGGTGGGGCGAGAGCTGGGCGCTCTGGGAGAGGCGGGGGCAGGCCGGGGGTCGGGGCCGCGGACCCCGCCCCCGCGCAAAATCGGCCCGCTCCGCTCCCGCCCGTTCCGAGGCCGCCATCCCCCTTGCAAGCATCTATTAGATGTATTGAAGGGTTCAGAAGGCTTGGGAAGTGCGGGGACGCGGTGGGGCGAGAGCTGGGCGCTCTGGGAGAGGCGGGGGCAGGCCGGGGGTCGGGGCCGCGGACCCCGCCCCCGCGCAAAATCGGCCCGCTCCGCTCCCGCCCGTTCCGAGGCCGCCATCCCCCTTGCAAGCATCTATTAGATGTATTGAAGGGTTCAGAAGGCTTGGGAAGTGCGGGGACGCGGTGGGGCGAGAGCTGGGCGCTCTGGGAGAGGCGGGGGCAGGCCGGGGGTCGGGGCCGCGGACCCCGCCCCCGCGCAAAATCGGCCCGCTCCGCTCCCGCCCGTTCCGAGGCCGCCATCCCCCTTGCAAGCATCTATTAGATGTATTGAAGGGTTCAGAAGGCTTGGGAAGTGCGGGGACGCGGTGGGGCGAGAGCTGGGCGCTCTGGGAGAGGCGGGGGCAGGCCGGGGGTCGGGGCCGCGGACCCCGCCCCCGCGCAAAATCGGCCCGCTCCGCTCCCGCCCGTTCCGAGGCCGCCATCCCCCTTGCAAGCATCTATTAGATGTATTGAAGGGTTCAGAAGGCTTGGGAAGTGCGGGGACGCGGTGGGGCGAGAGCTGGGCGCTCTGGGAGAGGCGGGGGCAGGCCGGGGGTCGGGGCCGCGGACCCCGCCCCCGCGCAAAATCGGCCCGCTCCGCTCCCGCCCGTTCCGAGGCCGCCATCCCCCTTGCAAGCATCTATTAGATGTATTGAAGGGTTCAGAAGGCTTGGGAAGTGCGGGGACGCGGTGGGGCGAGAGCTGGGCGCTCTGGGAGAGGCGGGGGCAGGCCGGGGGTCGGGGCCGCGGACCCCGCCCCCGCGCAAAATCGGCCCGCTCCGCTCCCGCCCGTTCCGAGGCCGCCATCCCCCTTGCAAGCATCTATTAGATGTATTGAAGGGTTCAGAAGGCTTGGGAAGTGCGGGGACGCGGTGGGGCGAGAGCTGGGCGCTCTGGGAGAGGCGGGGGCAGGCCGGGGGTCGGGGCCGCGGACCCCGCCCCCGCGCAAAATCGGCCCGCTCCGCTCCCGCCCGTTCCGAGGCCGCCATCCCCCTTGCAAGCATCTATTAGATGTATTGAAGGGTTCAGAAGGCTTGGGAAGTGCGGGGACGCGGTGGGGCGAGAGCTGGGCGCTCTGGGAGAGGCGGGGGCAGGCCGGGGGTCGGGGCCGCGGACCCCGCCGCCGCGCAAAATCGGCCCGCTCCGCTCCCGCCCGTTCCGAGGCCGCCATCCCCCTTGCAAGCATCTATTAGATGTATTGAAGGGTTCAGAAGGCTTGGGAAGTGCGGGGACGCGGTGGGGCGAGAGCTGGGCGCTCTGGGAGAGGCGGGGGCAGGCCGGGGGTCGGGGCCGCGGACCCCGCCCCCGCGCAAAATCGGCCCGCTCCGCTCCCGCCCGTTCCGAGGCCGCCATCCCCCTTGCAAGCATCTATTAGATGTATTGAAGGGTTCAGAAGGCTTGGGAAGTGCGGGGACGCGGTGGGGCGAGAGCTGGGCGCTCTGGGAGAGGCGGGGGCAGGCCGGGGGTCGGGGCCGCGGACCCCGCCCCCGCGCAAAATCGGCCCGCTCCGCTCCCGCCCGTTCCGAGGCCGCCATCCCCCTTGCAAGCATCTATTAGATGTATTGAAGGGTTCAGAAGGCTTGGGAAGGGCGGGGACGCGGGGGGGCGAGAGCTGGGCGCTCTGGGAGAGGCGGGGGGCAGGCCGGGGGTCGGGGCCGCGGACCCCGCCCCCGCGCAAAATCGGCCCGCTCCGCTCCCGCCCGTTCCGAGGCCGCCATCCCCCTTGCAAGCATCTATTAGATGTATTGAAGGGTTCAGAAGGCTTGGGAAGTGCGGGGACGCGGTGGGGCGAGAGCTGGGCGCTCTGGGAGAGGCGGGGGCAGGCCGGGGGTCGGGGCCGCGGACCCCGCCCCCGCGCAAAATCGGCCCGCTCCGCTCCCGCCCGTTCCGAGGCCGCCATCCCCCTTGCAAGCATCTATTAGATGTATTGAAGGGTTCAGAAGGCTTGGGAAGTGCGGGGACGCGGTGGGGCGAGAGCTGGGCGCTCTGGGAGAGGCGGGGGCAGGCCGGGGGTCGGGGCCGCGGACCCCGCCCCCGCGCAAAATCGGCCCGCTCCGCTCCCGCCCGTTCCGAGGCCGCCATCCCCCTTGCAAGCATCTATTAGATGTATTGAAGGGTTCAGAAGGCTTGGGAAGTGCGGGGACGCGGTGGGGCGAGAGCTGGGCGCTCTGGGAGAGGCGGGGGCAGGCCGGGGGTCGGGGCCGCGGACCCCGCCCCCGCGCAAAATCGGCCCGCTCCGCTCCCGCCCGTTCCGAGGGCCGCCATCCCCCTTGCAAGCATCTATTAGATGTATTGAAGGGTTCAGAAGGCTTGGGAAGTGCGGGGACGCGGTGGGGCGAGAGCTGGGCGCTCTGGGAGAGGCGGGGGCAGGCCGGGGGTCGGGGCCGCGGACCCCGCCCCCGCGCAAAATCGGCCCGCTCCGCTCCCGCCCGTTCCGAGGCCGCCATCCCCCTTGCAAGCATCTATTAGATGTATTGAAGGGTTCAGAAGGCTTGGGAAGTGCGGGGACGCGGTGGGGCGAGAGCTGGGCGCTCTGGGAGAGGCGGGGGCAGGCCGGGGGTCGGGGCCGCGGACCCCGCCCCCGCGCAAAATCGGCCCGCTCCGCTCCCGCCCGTTCCGAGGCCGCCATCCCCCTTGCAAGCATCTATTAGATGTATTGAAGGGTTCAGAAGGCTTGGGAAGTGCGGGGACGCGGTGGGGCGAGAGCTGGGCGCTCTGGGAGAGGCGGGGGCAGGCCGGGGGTCGGGGCCGCGGACCCCGCCCCCGCGCAAAATCGGCCCGCTCCGCTCCCGCCCGTTCCGAGGCCGCCATCCCCCTTGCAAGCATCTATTAGATGTATTGAAGGGTTCAGAAGGCTTGGGAAGTGCGGGGACGCGGTGGGGCGAGAGCTGGGCGCTCTGGGAGAGGCGGGGGGCAGGCCGGGGGTCGGGGCCGCGGACCCCGCCCCCGCGCAAAATGGGCCCGCTCCGCTCCCGCCCGTTCCGAGGCCGCCATCCCCCTTGCAAGCATCTATTAGATGTATTGAAGGGTTCAGAAGGCTTGGGAAGTGCGGGGACGCGGTGGGGCGAGAGCTGGGCGCTCTGGGAGAGGCGGGGGCAGGCCGGGGGTCGGGGCCGCGGACCCCGCCCCCGCGCAAAATCGGCCCGCTCCGCTCCCGCCCGTTCCGAGGCCGCCATCCCCCTTGCAAGCATCTATTAGATGTATTGAAGGGTTCAGAAGGCTTGGGAAGTGCGGGGACGCGGTGGGGCGAGAGCTGGGCGCTCTGGGAGAGGCGGGGGCAGGCCGGGGGTCGGGGCCGCGGACCCCGCCCCCGCGCAAAATGCGCCCGCTCCGCTCCCGCCCGTTCCGAGGCCGCCATCCCCCTTGCAAGCATCTATTAGATGTATTGAAGGGTTCAGAAGGCTTGGGAAGTGCGGGGACGCGGTGGGGCGAGAGCTGGGCGCTCTGGGAGAGGCGGGGGCAGGCCGGGGGTCGGGGCCGCGGACCCCGCCCCCGCGCAAAATCGGCCCGCTCCGCTCCCGCCCGTTCCGAGGCCGCCATCCCCCTTGCAAGCATCTATTAGATGTATTGAAGGGTTCAGAAGGCTTGGGAAGTGCGGGGACGCGGTGGGGCGAGAGCTGGGCGCTCTGGGAGAGGCGGGGGCAGGCCGGGGGTCGGGGCCGCGGACCCCGCCCCCGCGCAAAATCGGCCCGCTCCGCTCCCGCCCGTTCCGAGGCCGCCATCCCCCTTGCAAGCATCTATTAGATGTATTGAAGGGTTCAGAAGGCTTGGGAAGTGCGGGGACGCGGTGGGGCGAGAGCTGGGCGCTCTGGGAGAGGCGGGGGCAGGCCGGGGGTCGGGGCCGCGGACCCCGCCCCCGCGCAAAATCGGCCCGCTCCGCTCCCGCCCGTTCCGAGGCCGCCATCCCCCTTGCAAGCATCTATTAGATGTATTGAAGGGTTCAGAAGGCTTGGGAAGTGCGGGGACGCGGTGGGGCGAGAGCTGGGCGCTCTGGGAGAGGCGGGGGCAGGCCGGGGGTCGGGGCCGCGGACCCCGCCCCCGCGCAAAATCGGCCCGCTCCGCTCCCGCCCGTTCCGAGGCCGCCATCCCCCTTGCAAGCATCTATTAGATGTATTGAAGGGTTCAGAAGGCTTGGGAAGTGCGGGGACGCGGTGGGGCGAGAGCTGGGCGCTCTGGGAGAGGCGGGGGCAGGCCGGGGGTCGGGGCCGCGGACCCCGCCCCCGCGCAAAATCGGCCCGCTCCGCTCCCGCCCGTTCCGAGGCCGCCATCCCCCTTGCAAGCATCTATTAGATGTATTGAAGGGTTCAGAAGGCTTGGGAAGTGCGGGGACGCGGTGGGGCGAGAGCTGGGCGCTCTGGGAGAGGCGGGGGCAGGCCGGGGGTCGGGGCCGCGGACCCCGCCCCCGCGCAAAATCGGCCCGCTCCGCTCCCGCCCGTTCCGAGGCCGCCATCCCCCTTGCAAGCATCTATTAGATGTATTGAAGGGTTCAGAAGGCTTGGGAAGTGCGGGGACGCGGTGGGGCGAGAGCTGGGCGCTCTGGGAGAGGCGGGGGCAGGCCGGGGGTCGGGGCCGCGGACCCCGCCCCCGCGCAAAATCGGCCCGCTCCGCTCCCGCCCGTTCCGAGGCCGCCATCCCCCTTGCAAGCATCTATTAGATGTATTGAAGGGTTCAGAAGGCTTGGGAAGTGCGGGGACGCGGTGGGGCGAGAGCTGGGCGCTCTGGGAGAGGCGGGGGCAGGCCGGGGGTCGGGGCCGCGGACCCCGCCCCCGCGCAAAATCGGCCCGCTCCGCTCCCGCCCGTTCCGAGGCCGCCATCCCCCTTGCAAGCATCTATTAGATGTATTGAAGGGTTCAGAAGGCTTGGGAAGTGCGGGGACGCGGTGGGGCGAGAGCTGGGCGCTCTGGGAGAGGCGGGGGCAGGCCGGGGGTCGGGGCCGCGGACCCCGCCCCCGCGCAAAATCGGCCCGCTCCGCTCCCGCCCGTTCCGAGGCCGCCATCCCCCTTGCAAGCATCTATTAGATGTATTGAAGGGTTCAGAAGGCTTGGGAAGTGCGGGGACGCGGTGGGGCGAGAGCTGGGCGCTCTGGGAGAGGCGGGGGCAGGCCGGGGGTCGGGGCCGCGGACCCCGCCCCCGCGCAAAATCGGCCCGCTCCGCTCCCGCCCGTTCCGAGGCCGCCATCCCCCTTGCAAGCATCTATTAGATGTATTGAAGGGTTCAGAAGGCTTGGGAAGTGCGGGGACGCGGTGGGGCGAGAGCTGGGCGCTCTGGGAGAGGCGGGGGCAGGCCGGGGGTCGGGGCCGCGGACCCCGCCCCCGCGCAAAATCGGCCCGCTCCGCTCCCGCCCGTTCCGAGGCCGCCATCCCCCTTGCAAGCATCTATTAGATGTATTGAAGGGTTCAGAAGGCTTGGGAAGTGCGGGGACGCGGTGGGGCGAGAGCTGGGCGCTCTGGGAGAGGCGGGGGCAGGCCGGGGGTCGGGGCCGCGGACCCCGCCCCCGCGCAAAATCGGCCCGCTCCGCTCCCGCCCGTTCCGAGGCCGCCATCCCCCTTGCAAGCATCTATTAGATGTATTGAAGGGTTCAGAAGGCTTGGGAAGTGCGGGGACGCGGTGGGGCGAGAGCTGGGCGCTCTGGGAGAGGCGGGGGCAGGCCGGGGGTCGGGGCCGCGGACCCCGCCCCCGCGCAAAATCGGCCCGCTCCGCTCCCGCCCGTTCCGAGGCCGCCATCCCCCTTGCAAGCATCTATTAGATGTATTGAAGGGTTCAGAAGGCTTGGGAAGTGCGGGGACGCGGTGGGGCGAGAGCTGGGCGCTCTGGGAGAGGCGGGGGCAGGCCGGGGGTCGGGGCCGCGGACCCCGCCCCCGCGCAAAATCGGCCCGCTCCGCTCCCGCCCGTTCCGAGGCCGCCATCCCCCTTGCAAGCATCTATTAGATGTATTGAAGGGTTCAGAAGGCTTGGGAAGTGCGGGGACGCGGTGGGGCGAGAGCTGGGCGCTCTGGGAGAGGCGGGGGCAGGCCGGGGGTCGGGGCCGCGGACCCCGCCCCCGCGCAAAATCGGCCCGCTCCGCTCCCGCCCGTTCCGAGGCCGCCATCCCCCTTGCAAGCATCTATTAGATGTATTGAAGGGTTCAGAAGGCTTGGGAAGTGCGGGGACGCGGTGGGGCGAGAGCTGGGCGCTCTGGGAGAGGCGGGGGCAGGCCGGGGGTCGGGGCCGCGGACCCCGCCCCCGCGCAAAATCGGCCCGCTCCGCTCCCGCCCGTTCCGAGGCCGCCATCCCCCTTGCAAGCATCTATTAGATGTATTGAAGGGTTCAGAAGGCTTGGGAAGTGCGGGGACGCGGTGGGGCGAGAGCTGGGCGCTCTGGGAGAGGCGGGGGCAGGCCGGGGGTCGGGGCCGCGGACCCCGCCCCCGCGCAAAATCGGCCCGCTCCGCTCCCGCCCGTTCCGAGGCCGCCATCCCCCTTGCAAGCATCTATTAGATGTATTGAAGGGTTCAGAAGGCTTGGGAAGTGCGGGGACGCGGTGGGGCGAGAGCTGGGCGCTCTGGGAGAGGCGGGGGCAGGCCGGGGGTCGGGGCCGCGGACCCCGCCCCCGCGCAAAATCGGCCCGCTCCGCTCCCGCCCGTTCCGAGGCCGCCATCCCCCTTGCAAGCATCTATTAGATGTATTGAAGGGTTCAGAAGGCTTGGGAAGTGCGGGGACGCGGTGGGGCGAGAGCTGGGCGCTCTGGGAGAGGCGGGGGCAGGCCGGGGGTCGGGGCCGCGGACCCCGCCCCCGCGCAAAATCGGCCCGCTCCGCTCCCGCCCGTTCCGAGGCCGCCATCCCCCTTGCAAGCATCTATTAGATGTATTGAAGGGTTCAGAAGGCTTGGGAAGTGCGGGGACGCGGTGGGGCGAGAGCTGGGCGCTCTGGGAGAGGCGGGGGCAGGCCGGGGGTCGGGGCCGCGGACCCCGCCCCCGCGCAAAATCGGCCCGCTCCGCTCCCGCCCGTTCCGAGGCCGCCATCCCCCTTGCAAGCATCTATTAGATGTATTGAAGGGTTCAGAAGGCTTGGGAAGTGCGGGGACGCGGTGGGGCGAGAGCTGGGCGCTCTGGGAGAGGCGGGGGCAGGCCGGGGGTCGGGGCCGCGGACCCCGCCCCCGCGCAAAATCGGCCCGCTCCGCTCCCGCCCGTTCCGAGGCCGCCATCCCCCTTGCAAGCATCTATTAGATGTATTGAAGGGTTCAGAAGGCTTGGGAAGTGCGGGGACGCGGTGGGGCGAGAGCTGGGCGCTCTGGGAGAGGCGGGGGCAGGCCGGGGGTCGGGGCCGCGGACCCCGCCCCCGCGCAAAATCGGCCCGCTCCGCTCCCGCCCGTTCCGAGGCCGCCATCCCCCTTGCAAGCATCTATTAGATGTATTGAAGGGTTCAGAAGGCTTGGGAAGTGCGGGGACGCGGTGGGGCGAGAGCTGGGCGCTCTGGGAGAGGCGGGGGCAGGCCGGGGGTCGGGGCCGCGGACCCCGCCCCCGCGCAAAATCGGCCCGCTCCGCTCCCGCCCGTTCCGAGGCCGCCATCCCCCTTGCAAGCATCTATTAGATGTATTGAAGGGTTCAGAAGGCTTGGGAAGTGCGGGGACGCGGTGGGGCGAGAGCTGGGCGCTCTGGGAGAGGCGGGGGCAGGCCGGGGGTCGGGGCCGCGGACCCCGCCCCCGCGCAAAATCGGCCCGCTCCGCTCCCGCCCGTTCCGAGGCCGCCATCCCCCTTGCAAGCATCTATTAGATGTATTGAAGGGTTCAGAAGGCTTGGGAAGTGCGGGGACGCGGTGGGGCGAGAGCTGGGCGCTCTGGGAGAGGCGGGGGCAGGCCGGGGGTCGGGGCCGCGGACCCCGCCCCCGCGCAAAATCGGCCCGCTCCGCTCCCGCCCGTTCCGAGGCCGCCATCCCCCTTGCAAGCATCTATTAGATGTATTGAAGGGTTCAGAAGGCTTGGGAAGTGCGGGGACGCGGTGGGGCGAGAGCTGGGCGCTCTGGGAGAGGCGGGGGCAGGCCGGGGGTCGGGGCCGCGGACCCCGCCCCCGCGCAAAATCGGCCCGCTCCGCTCCCGCCCGTTCCGAGGCCGCCATCCCCCTTGCAAGCATCTATTAGATGTATTGAAGGGTTCAGAAGGCTTGGGAAGTGCGGGGACGCGGTGGGGCGAGAGCTGGGCGCTCTGGGAGAGGCGGGGGCAGGCCGGGGGTCGGGGCCGCGGACCCCGCCCCCGCGCAAAATCGGCCCGCTCCGCTCCCGCCCGTTCCGAGGCCGCCATCCCCCTTGCAAGCATCTATTAGATGTATTGAAGGGTTCAGAAGGCTTGGGAAGTGCGGGGACGCGGTGGGGCGAGAGCTGGGCGCTCTGGGAGAGGCGGGGGCAGGCCGGGGGTCGGGGCCGCGGACCCCGCCCCCGCGCAAAATCGGCCCGCTCCGCTCCCGCCCGTTCCGAGGCCGCCATCCCCCTTGCAAGCATCTATTAGATGTATTGAAGGGTTCAGAAGGCTTGGGAAGTGCGGGGACGCGGTGGGGCGAGAGCTGGGCGCTCTGGGAGAGGCGGGGGCAGGCCGGGGGTCGGGGCCGCGGACCCCGCCCCCGCGCAAAATCGGCCCGCTCCGCTCCCGCCCGTTCCGAGGCCGCCATCCCCCTTGCAAGCATCTATTAGATGTATTGAAGGGTTCAGAAGGCTTGGGAAGTGCGGGGACGCGGTGGGGCGAGAGCTGGGCGCTCTGGGAGAGGCGGGGGCAGGCCGGGGGTCGGGGCCGCGGACCCCGCCCCCGCGCAAAATCGGCCCGCTCCGCTCCCGCCCGTTCCGAGGCCGCCATCCCCCTTGCAAGCATCTATTAGATGTATTGAAGGGTTCAGAAGGCTTGGGAAGTGCGGGGACGCGGTGGGGCGAGAGCTGGGCGCTCTGGGAGAGGCGGGGGCAGGCCGGGGGTCGGGGCCGCGGACCCCGCCCCCGCGCAAAATCGGCCCGCTCCGCTCCCGCCCGTTCCGAGGCCGCCATCCCCCTTGCAAGCATCTATTAGATGTATTGAAGGGTTCAGAAGGCTTGGGAAGTGCGGGGACGCGGTGGGGCGAGAGCTGGGCGCTCTGGGAGAGGCGGGGGCAGGCCGGGGGTCGGGGCCGCGGACCCCGCCCCCGCGCAAAATCGGCCCGCTCCGCTCCCGCCCGTTCCGAGGCCGCCATCCCCCTTGCAAGCATCTATTAGATGTATTGAAGGGTTCAGAAGGCTTGGGAAGTGCGGGGACGCGGTGGGGCGAGAGCTGGGCGCTCTGGGAGAGGCGGGGGCAGGCCGGGGGTCGGGGCCGCGGACCCCGCCCCCGCGCAAAATCGGCCCGCTCCGCTCCCGCCCGTTCCGAGGCCGCCATCCCCCTTGCAAGCATCTATTAGATGTATTGAAGGGTTCAGAAGGCTTGGGAAGTGCGGGGACGCGGTGGGGCGAGAGCTGGGCGCTCTGGGAGAGGCGGGGGCAGGCCGGGGGTCGGGGCCGCGGACCCCGCCCCCGCGCAAAATCGGCCCGCTCCGCTCCCGCCCGTTCCGAGGCCGCCATCCCCCTTGCAAGCATCTATTAGATGTATTGAAGGGTTCAGAAGGCTTGGGAAGTGCGGGGACGCGGTGGGGCGAGAGCTGGGCGCTCTGGGAGAGGCGGGGGCAGGCCGGGGGTCGGGGCCGCGGACCCCGCCCCCGCGCAAAATCGGCCCGCTCCGCTCCCGCCCGTTCCGAGGCCGCCATCCCCCTTGCAAGCATCTATTAGATGTATTGAAGGGTTCAGAAGGCTTGGGAAGTGCGGGGACGCGGTGGGGCGAGAGCTGGGCGCTCTGGGAGAGGCGGGGGCAGGCCGGGGGTCGGGGCCGCGGACCCCGCCCCCGCGCAAAATCGGCCCGCTCCGCTCCCGCCCGTTCCGAGGCCGCCATCCCCCTTGCAAGCATCTATTAGATGTATTGAAGGGTTCAGAAGGCTTGGGAAGTGCGGGGACGCGGTGGGGCGAGAGCTGGGCGCTCTGGGAGAGGCGGGGGCAGGCCGGGGGTCGGGGCCGCGGACCCCGCCCCCGCGCAAAATCGGCCCGCTCCGCTCCCGCCCGTTCCGAGGCCGCCATCCCCCTTGCAAGCATCTATTAGATGTATTGAAGGGTTCAGAAGGCTTGGGAAGTGCGGGGACGCGGTGGGGCGAGAGCTGGGCGCTCTGGGAGAGGCGGGGGCAGGCCGGGGGTCGGGGCCGCGGACCCCGCCCCCGCGCAAAATCGGCCCGCTCCGCTCCCGCCCGTTCCGAGGCCGCCATCCCCCTTGCAAGCATCTATTAGATGTATTGAAGGGTTCAGAAGGCTTGGGAAGTGCGGGGACGCGGTGGGGCGAGAGCTGGGCGCTCTGGGAGAGGCGGGGGCAGGCCGGGGGTCGGGGCCGCGGACCCCGCCCCCGCGCAAAATCGGCCCGCTCCGCTCCCGCCCGTTCCGAGGCCGCCATCCCCCTTGCAAGCATCTATTAGATGTATTGAAGGGTTCAGAAGGCTTGGGAAGTGCGGGGACGCGGTGGGGCGAGAGCTGGGCGCTCTGGGAGAGGCGGGGGCAGGCCGGGGGTCGGGGCCGCGGACCCCGCCCCCGCGCAAAATCGGCCCGCTCCGCTCCCGCCCGTTCCGAGGCCGCCATCCCCCTTGCAAGCATCTATTAGATGTATTGAAGGGTTCAGAAGGCTTGGGAAGTGCGGGGACGCGGTGGGGCGAGAGCTGGGCGCTCTGGGAGAGGCGGGGGCAGGCCGGGGGTCGGGGCCGCGGACCCCGCCCCCGCGCAAAATCGGCCCGCTCCGCTCCCGCCCGTTCCGAGGCCGCCATCCCCCTTGCAAGCATCTATTAGATGTATTGAAGGGTTCAGAAGGCTTGGGAAGTGCGGGGACGCGGTGGGGCGAGAGCTGGGCGCTCTGGGAGAGGCGGGGGCAGGCCGGGGGTCGGGGCCGCGGACCCCGCCCCCGCGCAAAATCGGCCCGCTCCGCTCCCGCCCGTTCCGAGGCCGCCATCCCCCTTGCAAGCATCCTATTAGATGTATTGAAGGGTTCAGAAGGCTTGGGAAGTGCGGGGACGCGGTGGGGCGAGAGCTGGGCGCTCTGGGAGAGGCGGGGGCAGGCCGGGGGTCGGGGCCGCGGACCCCGCCCCCGCGCAAAATCGGCCCGCTCCGCTCCCGCCCGTTCCGAGGCCGCCATCCCCCTTGCAAGCATCTATTAGATGTATTGAAGGGTTCAGAAGGCTTGGGAAGTGCGGGGACGCGGTGGGGCGAGAGCTGGGCGCTCTGGGAGAGGCGGGGGCAGGCCGGGGGTCGGGGCCGCGGACCCCGCCCCCGCGCAAAATCGGCCCGCTCCGCTCCCGCCCGTTCCGAGGCCGCCATCCCCCTTGCAAGCATCTATTAGATGTATTGAAGGGTTCAGAAGGCTTGGGAAGTGCGGGGACGCGGTGGGGCGAGAGCTGGGCGCTCTGGGAGAGGCGGGGGCAGGCCGGGGGTCGGGGCCGCGGACCCCGCCCCCGCGCAAAATCGGCCCGCTCCGCTCCCGCCCGTTCCGAGGCCGCCATCCCCCTTGCAAGCATCTATTAGATGTATTGAAGGGTTCAGAAGGCTTGGGAAGTGCGGGGACGCGGTGGGGCGAGAGCTGGGCGCTCTGGGAGAGGCGGGGGCAGGCCGGGGGTCGGGGCCGCGGACCCCGCCCCCGCGCAAAATCGGCCCGCTCCGCTCCCGCCCGTTCCGAGGCCGCCATCCCCCTTGCAAGCATCTATTAGATGTATTGAAGGGTTCAGAAGGCTTGGGAAGTGCGGGGACGCGGTGGGGCGAGAGCTGGGCGCTCTGGGAGAGGCGGGGGCAGGCCGGGGGTCGGGGCCGCGGACCCCGCCCCCGCGCAAAATCGGCCCGCTCCGCTCCCGCCCGTTCCGAGGCCGCCATCCCCCTTGCAAGCATCTATTAGATGTATTGAAGGGTTCAGAAGGCTTGGGAAGTGCGGGGACGCGGTGGGGCGAGAGCTGGGCGCTCTGGGAGAGGCGGGGGCAGGCCGGGGGTCGGGGCCGCGGACCCCGCCCCCGCGCAAAATCGGCCCGCTCCGCTCCCGCCCGTTCCGAGGCCGCCATCCCCCTTGCAAGCATCTATTAGATGTATTGAAGGGTTCAGAAGGCTTGGGAAGTGCGGGGACGCGGTGGGGCGAGAGCTGGGCGCTCTGGGAGAGGCGGGGGCAGGCCGGGGGTCGGGGCCGCGGACCCCGCCCCCGCGCAAAATCGGCCCGCTCCGCTCCCGCCCGTTCCGAGGCCGCCATCCCCCTTGCAAGCATCTATTAGATGTATTGAAGGGTTCAGAAGGCTTGGGAAGTGCGGGGACGCGGTGGGGCGAGAGCTGGGCGCTCTGGGAGAGGCGGGGGCAGGCCGGGGGTCGGGGCCGCGGACCCCGCCCCCGCGCAAAATCGGCCCGCTCCGCTCCCGCCCGTTCCGAGGCCGCCATCCCCCTTGCAAGCATCTATTAGATGTATTGAAGGGTTCAGAAGGCTTGGGAAGTGCGGGGACGCGGTGGGGCGAGAGCTGGGCGCTCTGGGAGAGGCGGGGGCAGGCCGGGGGTCGGGGCCGCGGACCCCGCCCCCGCGCAAAATCGGCCCGCTCCGCTCCCGCCCGTTCCGAGGCCGCCATCCCCCTTGCAAGCATCTATTAGATGTATTGAAGGGTTCAGAAGGCTTGGGAAGTGCGGGGACGCGGTGGGGCGAGAGCTGGGCGCTCTGGGAGAGGCGGGGGCAGGCCGGGGGTCGGGGCCGCGGACCCCGCCCCCGCGCAAAATGCGGCCCGCTCCGCTCCCGCCCGTTCCGAGGCCGCCATCCCCCTTGCAAGCATCTATTAGATGTATTGAAGGGTTCAGAAGGCTTGGGAAGTGCGGGGACGCGGTGGGGCGAGAGCTGGGCGCTCTGGGAGAGGCGGGGGCAGGCCGGGGGTCGGGGCCGCGGACCCCGCCCCCGCGCAAAATCGGCCCGCTCCGCTCCCGCCCGTTCCGAGGCCGCCATCCCCCTTGCAAGCATCTATTAGATGTATTGAAGGGTTCAGAAGGCTTGGGAAGTGCGGGGACGCGGTGGGGCGAGAGCTGGGCGCTCTGGGAGAGGCGGGGGCAGGCCGGGGGTCGGGGCCGCGGACCCCGCCCCCGCGCAAAATCGGCCCGCTCCGCTCCCGCCCGTTCCGAGGCCGCCATCCCCCTTGCAAGCATCTATTAGATGTATTGAAGGGTTCAGAAGGCTTGGGAAGTGCGGGGACGCGGTGGGGCGAGAGCTGGGCGCTCTGGGAGAGGCGGGGGCAGGCCGGGGGTCGGGGCCGCGGACCCCGCCCCCGCGCAAAATCGGCCCGCTCCGCTCCCGCCCGTTCCGAGGCCGCCATCCCCCTTGCAAGCATCCATTAGATGTATTGAAGGGTTCAGAAGGCTTGGGAAGTGCGGGGACGCGGTGGGGCGAGAGCTGGGCGCTCTGGGAGAGGCGGGGGCAGGCCGGGGGTCGGGGCCGCGGACCCCGCCCCCGCGCAAAATGCGCCCGCTCCGCTCCCGCCCGTTCCGAGGCCGCCATCCCCCTTGCAAGCATCCTATTAGATGTATTGAAGGGTTCAGAAGGCTTGGGAAGTGCGGGGACGCGGTGGGGCGAGAGCTGGGCGCTCTGGGAGAGGCGGGGGCAGGCCGGGGGTCGGGGCCGCGGACCCCGCCCCCGCGCAAAATCGGCCCGCTCCGCTCCCGCCCGTTCCGAGGCCGCCATCCCCCTTGCAAGCATCTATTAGATGTATTGAAGGGTTCAGAAGGCTTGGGAAGTGCGGGGACGCGGTGGGGCGAGAGCTGGGCGCTCTGGGAGAGGCGGGGGCAGGCCGGGGGTCGGGGCCGCGGACCCCGCCCCCGCGCAAAATCGGCCCGCTCCGCTCCCGCCCGTTCCGAGGCCGCCATCCCCCTTGCAAGCATCTATTAGATGTATTGAAGGGTTCAGAAGGCTTGGGAAGTGCGGGGACGCGGTGGGGCGAGAGCTGGGCGCTCTGGGAGAGGCGGGGGCAGGCCGGGGGTCGGGGCCGCGGACCCCGCCCCCGCGCAAAATCGGCCCGCTCCGCTCCCGCCCGTTCCGAGGCCGCCATCCCCCTTGCAAGCATCTATTAGATGTATTGAAGGGTTCAGAAGGCTTGGGAAGTGCGGGGACGCGGTGGGGCGAGAGCTGGGCGCTCTGGGAGAGGCGGGGGCAGGCCGGGGGTCGGGGCCGCGGACCCCGCCCCCGCGCAAAATGCGGCCCGCTCCGCTCCCGCCCGTTCCGAGGCCGCCATCCCCCTTGCAAGCATCTATTAGATGTATTGAAGGGTTCAGAAGGCTTGGGAAGTGCGGGGACGCGGTGGGGCGAGAGCTGGGCGCTCTGGGAGAGGCGGGGGCAGGCCGGGGGTCGGGGCCGCGGACCCCGCCCCCGCGCAAAATCGGCCCGCTCCGCTCCCGCCCGTTCCGAGGCCGCCATCCCCCTTGCAAGCATCTATTAGATGTATTGAAGGGTTCAGAAGGCTTGGGAAGTGCGGGGACGCGGTGGGGCGAGAGCTGGGCGCTCTGGGAGAGGCGGGGGCAGGCCGGGGGTCGGGGCCGCGGACCCCGCCCCCGCGCAAAATCGGCCCGCTCCGCTCCCGCCCGTTCCGAGGCCGCCATCCCCCTTGCAAGCATCTATTAGATGTATTGAAGGGTTCAGAAGGCTTGGGAAGTGCGGGGACGCGGTGGGGCGAGAGCTGGGCGCTCTGGGAGAGGCGGGGGCAGGCCGGGGGTCGGGGCCGCGGACCCCGCCCCCGCGCAAAATCGGCCCGCTCCGCTCCCGCCCGTTCCGAGGCCGCCATCCCCCTTGCAAGCATCTATTAGATGTATTGAAGGGTTCAGAAGGCTTGGGAAGTGCGGGGACGCGGTGGGGCGAGAGCTGGGCGCTCTGGGAGAGGCGGGGGCAGGCCGGGGGTCGGGGCCGCGGACCCCGCCGCCGCGCAAAATCGGCCCGCTCCGCTCCCGCCCGTTCCGAGGCCGCCATCCCCCTTGCAAGCATCTATTAGATGTATTGAAGGGTTCAGAAGGCTTGGGAAGTGCGGGGACGCGGTGGGGCGAGAGCTGGGCGCTCTGGGAGAGGCGGGGGCAGGCCGGGGGTCGGGGCCGCGGACCCCGCCCCCGCGCAAAATCGGCCCGCTCCGCTCCCGCCCGTTCCGAGGCCGCCATCCCCCTTGCAAGCATCTATTAGATGTATTGAAGGGTTCAGAAGGCTTGGGAAGTGCGGGGACGCGGTGGGGCGAGAGCTGGGCGCTCTGGGAGAGGCGGGGGCAGGCCGGGGGTCGGGGCCGCGGACCCCGCCCCCGCGCAAAATCGGCCCGCTCCGCTCCCGCCCGTTCCGAGGCCGCCATCCCCCTTGCAAGCATCTATTAGATGTATTGAAGGGTTCAGAAGGCTTGGGAAGTGCGGGGACGCGGTGGGGCGAGAGCTGGGCGCTCTGGGAGAGGCGGGGGCAGGCCGGGGGTCGGGGCCGCGGACCCCGCCCCCGCGCAAAATCGGCCCGCTCCGCTCCCGCCCGTTCCGAGGCCGCCATCCCCCTTGCAAGCATCTATTAGATGTATTGAAGGGTTCAGAAGGCTTGGGAAGTGCGGGGACGCGGTGGGGCGAGAGCTGGGCGCTCTGGGAGAGGCGGGGGCAGGCCGGGGGTCGGGGCCGCGGACCCCGCCCCCGCGCAAAATCGGCCCGCTCCGCTCCCGCCCGTTCCGAGGCCGCCATCCCCCTTGCAAGCATCTATTAGATGTATTGAAGGGTTCAGAAGGCTTGGGAAGTGCGGGGACGCGGTGGGGCGAGAGCTGGGCGCTCTGGGAGAGGCGGGGGCAGGCCGGGGGTCGGGGCCGCGGACCCCGCCCCCGCGCAAAATCGGCCCGCTCCGCTCCCGCCCGTTCCGAGGCCGCCATCCCCCTTGCAAGCATCCATTAGATGTATTGAAGGGTTCAGAAGGCTTGGGAAGTGCGGGGACGCGGTGGGGCGAGAGCTGGGCGCTCTGGGAGAGGCGGGGGCAGGCCGGGGGTCGGGGCCGCGGACCCCGCCCCCGCGCAAAATGCGGCCCGCTCCGCTCCCGCCCGTTCCGAGGCCGCCATCCCCCTTGCAAGCATCTATTAGATGTATTGAAGGGTTCAGAAGGCTTGGGAAGTGCGGGGACGCGGTGGGGCGAGAGCTGGGCGCTCTGGGAGAGGCGGGGGCAGGCCGGGGGTCGGGGCCGCGGACCCCGCCCCCGCGCAAAATCGGCCCGCTCCGCTCCCGCCCGTTCCGAGGCCGCCATCCCCCTTGCAAGCATCCTATTAGATGTATTGAAGGGTTCAGAAGGCTTGGGAAGTGCGGGGACGCGGTGGGGCGAGAGCTGGGCGCTCTGGGAGAGGCGGGGGCAGGCCGGGGGTCGGGGCCGCGGACCCCGCCCCCGCGCAAAATCGGCCCGCTCCGCTCCCGCCCGTTCCGAGGCCGCCATCCCCCTTGCAAGCATCCATTAGATGTATTGAAGGGTTCAGAAGGCTTGGGAAGTGCGGGGACGCGGTGGGGCGAGAGCTGGGCGCTCTGGGAGAGGCGGGGGCAGGCCGGGGGTCGGGGCCGCGGACCCCGCCCCCGCGCAAAATCGGCCCGCTCCGCTCCCGCCCGTTCCGAGGCCGCCATCCCCCTTGCAAGCATCCATTAGATGTATTGAAGGGTTCAGAAGGCTTGGGAAGTGCGGGGACGCGGTGGGGCGAGAGCTGGGCGCTCTGGGAGAGGCGGGGGCAGGCCGGGGGTCGGGGCCGCGGACCCCGCCCCCGCGCAAAATCGGCCCGCTCCGCTCCCGCCCGTTCCGAGGCCGCCATCCCCCTTGCAAGCATCCATTAGATGTATTGAAGGGTTCAGAAGGCTTGGGAAGTGCGGGGACGCGGTGGGGCGAGAGCTGGGCGCTCTGGGAGAGGCGGGGGCAGGCCGGGGGTCGGGGCCGCGGACCCCGCCCCCGCGCAAAATCGGCCCGCTCCGCTCCCGCCCGTTCCGAGGCCGCCATCCCCCTTGCAAGCATCCATTAGATGTATTGAAGGGTTCAGAAGGCTTGGGAAGTGCGGGGACGCGGTGGGGCGAGAGCTGGGCGCTCTGGGAGAGGCGGGGGCAGGCCGGGGGTCGGGGCCGCGGACCCCGCCCCCGCGCAAAATCGGCCCGCTCCGCTCCCGCCCGTTCCGAGGCCGCCATCCCCCTTGCAAGCATCTATTAGATGTATTGAAGGGTTCAGAAGGCTTGGGAAGTGCGGGGACGCGGTGGGGCGAGAGCTGGGCGCTCTGGGAGAGGCGGGGGCAGGCCGGGGGTCGGGGCCGCGGACCCCGCCCCCGCGCAAAATGCGCCCGCTCCGCTCCCGCCCGTTCCGAGGCCGCCATCCCCCTTGCAAGCATCCATTAGATGTATTGAAGGGTTCAGAAGGCTTGGGAAGTGCGGGGACGCGGTGGGGCGAGAGCTGGGCGCTCTGGGAGAGGCGGGGGCAGGCCGGGGGTCGGGGCGGCGGACCCCGCCCCCGCGCAAAATGCGCCCGCTCCGCTCCCGCCCGTTCCGAGGCCGCCATCCCCCTTGCAAGCATCTATTAGATGTATTGAAGGGTTCAGAAGGCTTGGGAAGTGCGGGGACGCGGTGGGGCGAGAGCTGGGCGCTCTGGGAGAGGCGGGGGCAGGCCGGGGGTCGGGGCCGCGGACCCCGCCCCCGCGCAAAATCGGCCCGCTCCGCTCCCGCCCGTTCCGAGGCCGCCATCCCCCTTGCAAGCATCCATTAGATGTATTGAAGGGTTCAGAAGGCTTGGGAAGTGCGGGGACGCGGTGGGGCGAGAGCTGGGCGCTCTGGGAGAGGCGGGGGCAGGCCGGGGGTCGGGGCCGCGGACCCCGCCCCCGCGCAAAATGCGCCCGCTCCGCTCCCGCCCGTTCCGAGGCCGCCATCCCCCTTGCAAGCATCCATTAGATGTATTGAAGGGTTCAGAAGGCTTGGGAAGTGCGGGGACGCGGTGGGGCGAGAGCTGGGCGCTCTGGGAGAGGCGGGGGCAGGCCGGGGGTCGGGGCCGCGGACCCCGCCCCCGCGCAAAATCGGCCCGCTCCGCTCCCGCCCGTTCCGAGGCCGCCATCCCCCTTGCAAGCATCCATTAGATGTATTGAAGGGTTCAGAAGGCTTGGGAAGTGCGGGGACGCGGTGGGGCGAGAGCTGGGCGCTCTGGGAGAGGCGGGGGCAGGCCGGGGGTCGGGGCCGCGGACCCCGCCCCCGCGCAAAATCGGCCCGCTCCGCTCCCGCCCGTTCCGAGGCCGCCATCCCCCTTGCAAGCATCCATTAGATGTATTGAAGGGTTCAGAAGGCTTGGGAAGTGCGGGGACGCGGTGGGGCGAGAGCTGGGCGCTCTGGGAGAGGCGGGGGCAGGCCGGGGGTCGGGGCGGCGGACCCCGCCGCCGCGCAAAATGCGCCCGCTCCGCTCCCACCCGTTCCGAGGCCGCCATCCCCCTTGCAAGCATCTATTAGATGTATTGAAGGGTTCAGAAGGCTTGGGAAGTGCGGGGACGCGGTGGGGCGAGAGCTGGGCGCTCTGGGAGAGGCGGGGGCAGGCCGGGGGTCGGGGCCGCGGACCCCGCCCCCGCGCAAAATGCGCCCGCTCCGCTCCCGCCCGTTCCGAGGCCGCCATCCCCCTTGCAAGCATCTATTAGATGTATTGAAGGGTTCAGAAGGCTTGGGAAGTGCGGGGACGCGGTGGGGCGAGAGCTGGGCGCTCTGGGAGAGGCGGGGGCAGGCCGGGGGTCGGGGCCGCGGACCCCGCCCCTGCGCAAAATCGGCCCGCTCCGCTCCCGCCCGTTCCGAGGCCGCCATCCCCCTTGCAAGCATCTATTAGATGTATTGAAGGGTTCAGAAGGCTTGGGAAGTGCGGGGACGCGGTGGGGCGAGAGCTGGGCGCTCTGGGACATACATAGACACTACACACCACACATTACACGCCAATGCTTGTGCTGCTGGGGGTGCGCGCGGCCATTTCTGCTCACGCGCACCCCTGGCAAGCGCCTTGTTTCGGTCCACCGCTTTCCTCTTGCTTTCAGCACCATAGATCGTGTTTTGAGGGCGGGGAGCTTGCGGCGGTCGCCGCGCACTGCGCGATTGCTGTGATTTCGGCGCTGCAGCCGCTTTCACCGCGCAAGACCCAGCTCGCGGCTGTGTTGTGAGCAGTCAAGTCTGGCTTCTACTGTGGGCGCCCCGTCTGCGCCGACTTTGTGTGGCCAACCATCTCTTTTTTTTTTCACGTTGGTGTGTTACACCAGGTCAGGCGAGAGCAGACCAGAGCAGAAGAAGAGCAGAAACAGAGCAGAAAAGCGCAGAAACAGAGCAGAAAAGGACAGAGCAGACCAGGGGCTGCACCCCCCCAGCCCGACGAGAGCCCTAAACCACCAGCACCAAACGGGGCCTGCACCCCTCAGCCCGACGACAGCCCTAACCACCAGAACCAACCGGGGCCTGCGCCCCTCAGCCCAACGACAGCCCTAACCACCAGCACCAACCGGGGCCTGCGCCTCTCAGCCCGACGACAGCCCTGACCTCTGGCGGAACAACCGGCACGAGAAAAGAAAGCCCTAGACCACCCGCACCAAACGGGGCCTGCACCCCTCAGCCCGACGACAGCCCTAACCACCAGAACCAACCGGGGCCTGCGCCCCTCAGCCCAACGACAGCCCTAACCACCAGCACCAACCGGGGCCTGCGCCTCTCAGCCCGACGACAGCCCTGACCTCTGGCGGAACAACCGGCACGAGAAAAGAAAGCCCTAGACCCCCCGCACCAAACGGGGCCTGCGCCCCTCAGCCCGACGACAGCCCGAACCACCAGCAACAACCGGGGCCTGCGCCTCTCAGCCCGACGACAGCCCTGACCTCTGGC
Source organism: Edaphochlamys debaryana (assembly GCA_016858145.1). Classification (NCBI taxonomy): domain Eukaryota; kingdom Viridiplantae; phylum Chlorophyta; class Chlorophyceae; order Chlamydomonadales; genus Edaphochlamys; species Edaphochlamys debaryana. The sequence continues at coordinate 11,121 of JAEHOE010000345.1, read as the reverse complement.
GGAACAACCGGCACGAGAAAAGAAAGCCCTAGACCACCCGCACCAAACGGGGCCTGCGCCCCTCAGCCCGACGACAGCCCTAACCACCTTTTTTTTTCTCTGAGAGGGATTACATGGACAGGAGAGAAGGGGGCGAAGCCAAGCGGACCTGCCTCTGATGGACAGGCCTGAAACCACCGAGATCCCCGCAAACTCTGGAAGAAATAACCGCATGAGATGATGAGCTGCCAGCAATCAACCACTCAGCCAGGACAAGGATGGGTGCCGACAGGAAGGAACGATAGGAAGACGCAGCACCATGAGAAAGGCCGGACCCCCACGGCGCAGGAAGAATGAGTAGACCCTTGGGCCAGAAAACCCATGACCCCAGCCACAGCCACGCACTGGGACAGGGCCGTTCCCTGAAGCTCCCTCTCAGAAGACACCACCTCCGGTCAGGTCTAGCTATGCCCAGCTGAGACGTTTAGGGCACCTGCACCGGGTTCCTAACCACCAGACGCAGGCCATGACTATGCCCAGTCCTCAAATCCTGGGCACCTGCTCTCTGGCCCCCACACCTACAAAAAACCGCCCACAAACAAGACCTCCGCACCGACCCTCAACTGACAACACCGCAGGAAGAAGTAAAGAGCCCCACTAAGAGTAAAACGAAACACAGGCCTGATAGCAGAAAGCAAAAGCACTTCCTCCATTGTCAGACTCGCACTCCCGGTTGACCGGTCACGTCTGTCCACGGCCTAACATGCACCCCCCAGAAGAGGAAGGAACAACCAGGGCACTTCACTAGGCCGCCCCGCGCCACCCAGCCACCGCACTAGAGGACCCTCAACTTAGCCGCCACACACCCCCCAACCATTGCACAAGAGACAATCCAAAGGAGAAGAGAAACCTGCATACGAAGGACCACAAGCCCGCACCCTGATTCTGAAGACTGGAAAGGCTGGCGCAGCTGACTGCGGCGGGGAAAACAGAACAGGGCGGACCCACAACCAAAACCCGCCGCTGCTGCACCAGCTCATAAATATGGAAAGCTCTCGAACCCGCCAACTAACCAGCAAGACGCACACACCTGATATGCTCCACAGGTAGCGACCCTATGCGTGCCCCCCAGTCCAAGACCAACAAACACCGCCAGAGCACTGGTGGTTCCCGGCCTCTCTTATTGCCCTCGGTCACTGAGGTAGCCCTGCTCCGTCTCGCTGCCGTCCCCTTCCGGCACAGTGGATGGTGCCAGGCGCTCCCCACCGTCCTCGCCGCCGACCGTCCTGCCTCCTCTTGCTCCAGGGGCGTCGGCTTCGGGTTGCCCAGCGGCGTTCAGTGTTGCTGCGCGCCGCCTGTACTTCCGGGGGGCTGCGCCTCCCTCGTTGTGGTGTCCTGCGGGGGGCGCGGCGGGGCGGCAAGGACCAGCGCCCCCACGATCCCCAGGGCCCCCCGAGTCCGCCCCCGCTGTGGAACCCAGGTGCCCGGTCCCCTCCCTATCGGCCAGGTTTGGGTCACCCGCTGTGGCCCCTCCACCCCCCGAACCGTTGCGATCCCGCCTGGATCCCTCCCGCTGCCTCTTGCCTCGTCGCTCAGTCCTCACTGGGCGCTCGCCCAGCTCCTCTTCTCCACTGCCGGGGCGAAGGCGTTGGACCCCTGCGGCTTCCGCGGCCGCCGCTCTCCTCCTCTTGCGAGTCCCCGCTGGGCTTCCTGTAGCCGAACCGCTCCCTGCACCGGCAAGCACTGGGAGGCGAGCGTCCAGCCCGGAGGGGCTCCCAGAGTGCTCCGACCCAGCCCTGTCATGGGCTTCCAAAGCTCCTTCACCGTGCTCCTGGGCAGCAGCTGCCTCAACCGCCCTGGTCGTCCCCGCTGCCTGCTGGCTTGGCTCCCGAGCGCCCTGGCCCGAGCTGCCTGGACCCGGTCCCCCCTCCCCATGTCCTGCACCTACTGCCGGTAGGCCGGAGGCCAATGGAGCTGGGACGGGGTGCGTCAGGTTGAGGCGCACACGTAGTCGCGGCTGGCCCGCAGCGGCTGTCTCCAGGGTGCAGAGGACGCCTCGGTGCGCCCACGTGGACTGGAACGCTGACAGCTGCGGGGGGCGAAGCTGGGCGGTGATGAGGCTGCGCGGCAGGCTGGAGAGCACGTCATCGGGCAATGCGGACATGCGGTACTGGGCCCACATAAGGCGCTGTATCTCCTGTATGGCGTGCTGCACAGCCGTGGCTGAAGTCCGTTTCCTGGGGTCCACGTCGCGGTGCGCACACCACACGGCGTGGAGCCAAGTGATGCGCACCGCCGTCCACAGCAGACGTAGCCCCGGCTGGTCGGGGTACGACGCCCATGCGGCTGGGCAATCGCCAAGCATGAGGGCGGCGCTCTCGACGGGGGGTCTGGGCCCCCCGGAAACGGCCCGCCCACAAAGCGCCCACCCAGTCCCGGGCGGGTGCGTAAGCTGGACATTCCAGGAAGATGTGGGTGAGACTGTCGCGAGGCATGTGCCGCCGCCCAGGTTGCGCGGCGCAGGTCGGGTTAGGGCACAGGTGCCCCTGACCTCGGTTCTGGTGGGCTGCCACATACAGGCCGCACGCCAGGCGGCCGTGTTGCAGCCGGTACGCCAGCGCCTTGGCCCGGTTGCTGGCGGGGCACTCCCACAGGCGTTGCCACACCTGCTTGCGCTGGAGGGGGCTGGGTGGAGCGCCGGCGGGCGGGGCGGCAGGTGCCACTGGAGAGGCTGGAGCTGCCGGGTCAGGGCCTGCTGCGTTGCCGGCGGGTGTTGCAGGGGCTGCTGCTGCTGCGGGTGCTGGGCTGGTCGCGCGGCCAGGGTTGGCTGCACGAGCGGGTGCGGCGGCGGGGTGGTGCTGGTGGGCGCGCCGCAGCCGGGGGCTCCTGCGCCGTCTGTCCGCTACTGATGGGGCCGAGTCCTGGGATGGAGAGTCCTGTGTTCCTGTGGGCCGGGCACGGGGCTGCATCCAGAGAACCGGTTCCAGCGGCAGTTGCGCAAAGCGCGCAGTTCCAGAGTGGGGGCGCCGGGCCTCCCAATCCCGTTCCTCCCGTGCGAGCACACTTCCCGTCTGCCCACCGCCCCCACCCGGCCACGCTACCGGTGTAAGGGGTAGGGCGCCAGCGCCGAGCTGTTGCTGCGCTGCCCACTCCGTCATGCGCTGTCGGGTGTGGCTGACTGTGTAGTGGACGAGGGGCACAAGGCCGTGTCCATGTCCGAGCGGGTTGCACTGCAATGTTGGCCAGGGGCCTAGGAGGAAGCGCCGCACCGGCCAGGCTGCGTGCCGTTCCTGCGGCGCCGCTGCGTTGTAGACCATGCGCTCCTCCAAAGTCCACAGGCTGCGCGGCTTCCGGGCTGGCAGGACGCAGGCTGGTGACCACGCTGCTGCTGCCCCCGGGCCCAGCAGGTGGGAGGCCAGGGCCTCCAGGCTGCCGTCACGGCTGACGGCAAAGAGGCCCCCCACTGCGTCCCGGACCCACCCGCCGTCCCCGGAAGTCTCCCAAGCTGCGGCTGCCAGGGGCTGGGGGGCGCCCAGTCCCGCCGGGAGGAGGCGCAGCCAGCTGGGAGGGGCGGCGCTGGCAATGGCGATGAAGAGGGGTTGTTGCCGCACGTCCTCGCTGGCTTGGTGGAGCTGTGCGACTGTGAGTGGCAGGTCCGCGGGCAGGGGGGAGGGGGGCTGGAAGGGCTGGCGGGTTGAGGGGTCGACCAAGGCAGCGTTAAAGAAGAGGGGCTCCTGCAGGATGGCTCGCGGGTCGGTGTCTGGCGGCAGGGGGCAGGGTTCTGGGCGGGTTGCACGGTAGGCAGCAAGCAAGCCAGCTAGCCACGAGGGCAAACCAGCCGGAGCCTGAGCGGTCCCATACACCCAACCCCAACCCCCAGTACCCGGCGGGGCCCATGCCCCGTACAGCGCCTGCAGGAGCTGCTTCCAGGGCTGGTGTCCGGGCTGGGCGAGCTGCGCAATGGCTTTGCCGTGGAGGGCGGTGGAGAAGGCGTCCAGGTCCAGGTGGCCGATGCCGCCTTGGGCGCGGCCCAAGCAGGCGGTGGCGGCCTTGGGCAAAAGGGCCGCAAGGCCGCGGCTAACGAGGGTGGCGTCTTCGGGGAGGAAGGAGGAGGCGACGAAGTCGTTGACACACTTGCGCACGGCGGCCAGCTGGGTTGGCGGCAGTGGGACGAAGGCGAGGTGGTAGGTCAGCGTGTTGCCCAGCACTTGCTTGGCAACGTGGGTCCGCGCCACCAGGTTGAGGCCGTGTTGCCGCCAAGTCCGGGCGAGGCAGTGCAGCCGACCCACACGGCTGCCGTAGCTCAGGCTGGCTGCTCGGTCGGTGTCGGTGGTGAGGGGGATGCCGAGGTGCCGAGGGGGGTCCTCTCCAGGCTGCGGGAAGCTGGCCCCGGTGGCAGCGTGGGCGCCATGCACAGGCGGGTGGGAGCCAAGCACGAACCCCTTGGCCTTGGTAGCGTTCTCCTTGGCGTTGCTGGCGTCGCAGTAGAGCTGCACGGCCGCCTTGGCGATGGGGCCGTCACGGTCCAGGTTCTCCACCAGCAGCACGGTGTCATCTGCATGATGGGAGGCTGGCGGGGCGGGGGCACCGGTGGGCAGCGCAGGGGTTCGCAGGGCCCCAGTCGAGCAGAGGTGGTGAAGGTAGGAGGTAAGGGGTTCGAGCTGCAAAACCCAAAGGACGGGAGACAGCGTGCTGCCCTGCTCTAGCCCATTGCGAACAGGGAAAGCATCGGACAGGTGCCCGTTGACCATTACCCGTGCCGCCCCATCAGAGGTGAGGAGGCGCAGCCACCGCTGCATGCGCGGCCCAAACCCCATAGCCTCAACCACCCGGTACAGCCACCCCCTGTCCACCCGATCGTACGCCTTCTCAATATCCAGCATGATGCAGGCGGCAGGCGCCCCCGTCCTCTCCAGCCAATGGGCCATGGCCAGGTGGTACAGCACATTGTCTCCAATCCACCGGCCTGCGAGGAAGGCGGTCTGGAGGGGGTCAACGAGCAGGGCCAGCGCGGGCTGCAGCCGGTTGCTGATTGCCTTGCAGACGAGCTTGTAGTCACACTGCAGGAGCGTGATGGGGCGGTAGCTGGGGAGGGCGTGACGGGGCAGGCCTTTGCCCTTGTAGATCAGCGAGATGTGGCCCTCCCGCCAGCTGCTCGGCAGCGAGGCCGCAGCGGCCGCTCCATCCCCTACTGAACCTCCCTCAAAAGCCGCATTGGCCGCAGCCAGCAGGCGTGGCCCCAAGGTAGCCCACAGCACCTTGTACACCTCGTACGGCAGCCCATCCGAACCTGGCGCCTTGCCATTGGCGCAAGAGGAAAGAGCCGCTGCCAGCTCATCCAGCGTGAGCTTGCCGTCCAGGTCCACGGCGTCCACCGAGTCCCGCAGAGACGGGGGCAGCCGCCGCTGCAGTCGTTGGAGGAGAGCCTCCTGAGCCTCCACCTTGACTTCCCCTGCTCGGAACAAGCCTGTTGGGCTGTCACTGCTGTACATGGCGCGGGCAGCAGTGCTGATGGTGTTCAGCGCATCAGGGCGGCTGAGGGGGACTGGGTCAGGTGAGCCCGGGACAGAGAGGTGAGTTATGAGCTCACGGGATCGGGCCTCCTGCCCCAGCCGGTGGAACCAAGCCGTACCCCGGTCACCGTGTTGATGGTAAGCTGCATCCAGCGCAGCCTGATTCCGTGCTGCTTGCCGCTGCAGGGCATCGGCGAGGCGGTGACTGGCAAGCGCTGCAGCGCGGTAGGCGGCGGAGCCAGGTGGGGTGTTGACCTGTGCTGCCAGGGCTGCTTTAGCGGAGAGGAGGGCAGAAGAGATCTCAGCGGCCTGTTGGCGGGTGTGCTGGTGGTGGAGGTCATCGGCAATCACATGCAGGCGCCGCTTGAGCACTTCCCAGGCGTCCCGAGGATCCGCAGTTGGCGCTGCACCGTCCTGAGCCTGTGCCGCTGCAGTCAGGGCAGCTTCGAGGGCGGGCTTGAGGCGGGGGTGATAGAGGAGGTAGGTCGGGAAGGACCAACCCTTGTGCCCGAGGGCGGGCAGGTCAGGCAGCGACAGGCTAAGCAGCACGCCCATGTGATCAGCTGGGGCTCCTGGGACCAACTCCACCCCCACTACCCAGGGTAACGCCCCTGCACTAATCAACCAGCGGTCCAACCGGGCTGACGAGTTGCGCTCGTTGGTGGCGAGGTGTGTGAACCCCGCCCCCAGGCCCTTTGTCACCCACGGGTCCACCAGAGAGAATTCAGTTTGCAGCCGCAGCAGCTCATGAGCTCCCTTTTTCCGATGTGCGGACTTGCGTTGCTCCTCCTTGGCCGACACCACGCAGTTGAAGTCTCCACCCATGATGATGTGCCGGTCCGTCTCAAGGTAGGGCCGCAGGGACTCAAAGAAGGCGGGCCGCTCGTTAGCGTCAGCGGGGGCGTAGATGCAGAGCAGGCGCAGGCGGAGGTGCACCACGTCCCAATCCCAACACACCACCCTCCCGTCACTATCACACGTGGCGGCCTGGCGAACAATCCCGGGGAGCGACAAGCCCGGGCGAGCTAGCACAGCCGTCCCTCTGCTCTTCTCCGTGCCGGGGCTGTAAGCCCACTTGCCTTTCCAGGGGTCGCCGGGCCCCCGACCTCGCTGCAGCACCGATTCAAACTCCGCCTGCGTGCTCAGCTTAGCCTCCTGAATGAAGGTTAGGTCCGGGTTGCCGGCTGCCTGCAGCTGGTACCCCCAGAGCCCCAGCGCGCGCCCCGCTACCCCCAGACCATTCACGTTGACGGTCAGGAGCTTGAGGGGGCGCGCGGCGCCAGGCGCGCTCATTGGGCAGCGCCGCCCGCCGCCGTGAAGGGTCGGGCGGCGTGGCGGGGCCGAGGGTGCCGTGCTGCGTCGTACTGTGCGAAGACTTCCTGGCACCAGCTCTCCACGAGAGGCCGCGGGTCCGTCAGCTCGCACGATGGCAGAGGCCGCTGAGTGCTGGCAAACAGCTGGATCAGGAAGGCCCGGCAACGAGTGTGGGTTGCCAGGACGTGTGCGCCGGTCGCCAGGTACGCTGTGATGGCGTCCATCCACCCAGCCCCGAGCTGGATAGGGGCCAGCTTGCGCCCCAGCTGTGCGGGTGACAGCGGGGTCATGCCGGGGCAGAGGAGGAGGTCGTTGAGGTGGCGGGTCGGCAGGGGCCCGTCCTCCGCCGCAGGGACTGACGCTGGTGTGGGGCCGACCCGGTCCTCCGCCGCTGGGGCGGGCTGGGGGCGGGGCTCTGGTGTAGGGCTGATGAGGGGAGGCGACTGGCTGGGGGCGGCTGCGCGGGGCGGCGGGGCGGCGCGTCGACGCTGGCCAGAGGTGGCGGCGGCAGGGGCGGGAGCCGCCACGTGATCGCCGCCAGGCGGCGGCACCGGACTCTGTGCCGCCGCCGCCGCGGCTGGCGTCGGGGGAACAGGTTGCGGAGCTGGGCTGGGTGGAGAGGTGGGGCCCTGGGCCGGCTGCTGGGAGGGCCCGGCACGGCGAGGGGTAGTGGCGGGCAGGGAGCGGGCCCAGCCCGCCGGCTCACGGCCGGGGCTGGCGGCCGCCTGGGGAGGCGGCGGCGGGCTGGGCGGCGCGGGCGGTCTGCCGCCAGGCCCTCCTGCACCGAGCCGGCCTGGTGGTCCGCTGCTGGGCTGCATTCCCACGCCGGCCCGGCGGAGGGGTGAGGTGCTGCGCGCCTTGTCCGTGCTGACCTGCTGGAGGACCGCATCCAGGGGGTTCCGGCGCCAGCTGGACGCCCGATCCGCTGTGCCGGGGGGACTGCCCTCAAAGAGGCTTTTGCCCACGCGCTCAGCCGGAGATGGCCCAGCCTGAGGGGGGGAAGGAGCTGGGCGGACGGGGGTCTGACCGTCGCCCACCCGCTGGGCGGGCAGGGAGAGGGGAGGGGAGGGCGGGCGTGCATCCCTGGGCCCCGGCTCCTCCCCCGCGTGCGGGGTGGGGGGGCTGGGCCCCATGAAACCCTCGGGCCCCGCCCGGGGGCAAGCGGGGTCCCCAACCGAACCCTGGCCCGGTGCAGGGTTTCCCTCCCCTGTCTGAACAGACGCCCCCGTGTCCGGAGCACTGGTGCCCGACTGCACCTGGACCGGAGGTGTGGTCCTGTCCGCCTCCATGGGCTCCCCGGCGGCTCCCACGAAACCCTCGGGCCCCGCCCGGGGGCACGTGGGGTCCCCATCCGTCCCCGGGCCTGGCTTAGGGTGGCCCTCCCCTGTCCGAGCAGACCCGCCCGTGTCCTGAGCGCTGGTGCCCGACTGCACCTGGACCGGAGGTGTGGTCCTGTCCGCCTCCATGGGCTCCCCGGCGGCTCCCACGAAACCCTCGGGCCCCGCCCGGGGGCACGTGGGGTCCCCATCCGTCCCCGGGCCTGGCTTAGGGTGGCCCTCCCCTGTCCGAGCAGACCCGCCCGTGTCCTGAGCGCTGGTGCCCGACTGCACCTGGACCAGAGGTGTGGTCCTGTCCGCCTCCATGGGCTCCCCGTCGGGGGCGGGCCCACAGGGCGTGTCGGGCGCCGCCTCGCGGAGGTCCCGCTTCTTGATGCGTACGGTGGAGTCGCCAAAAATGAAACTGTCAGGCAGGCTTTGGAAGAGGGCGTCAATGTCCTGGGCGTCAACAAAGGCAACCAGCGGGGAGCTAACGGGGAGGAGGCACGGCGGCCCGCCTTCGCCGCCGCCTGGCTCTCCCAGGCTCTCTGACACCACCCGCACTCGCCCCCCTGAGCCGTCTGGGCCTGGAGCCTCCCATCCTGCACACCGCAGGATCTCCGCCACCACGCCCTCCTTGCACAGGTGCCAAGGGAGATTGAGGAACAGCAGCTTCCCGTTATGGGGCGCCTGGATTACCCGTTGGGACTGGATGGGGATGCGGAGAACGTCAGGGCCCACAGGCAGGGCCAGGTGAGGTTGACGCAGCAGTGAGGCCGTCTCAGCCTGGGAACGGAGGGAGGCGTCGGGGTGAAGCTGGATGGAGAAGCTACCAAGGTCACCCCCGTAGGCAGCCCCCACAAACGGGCAGGGCTGACCCCCGCTGCTATACTTCTCGCAGAGAGAGTTGACCGCCATGGCCCCCAACTCCCGCAGTCCTGGCTGTGACCAACGACCCAATGCCTTGATCTCCCCCTCAAGGCGCCCGAGTCGCAGGACCGGGACCTCCACGGTATCCGGCCCCAAGGGCCCGGACGTTAGGGTGCTGCCAGGCAGCTTGCGGCCGGGGTGCAGACCCCACGCAGCCAGAGCAGCTGCGGGGGCTGTGTTCCAGCGCTGGGTGCAGGGACCACGGTAGGTGGTCTTCCGCCGCTCGGCGGCCGGCTGGCCGGCCGCGGGCGAGAAACGGCGGCCGCTCACATGGAGCGGCGCCGGACGGGAAAGCCCCTGCATAGGTGCTCGGGGGCGGGTGGCGGGATGGATGGGCTCGAGGCCCGTAAGATGGCCGGCTGGTGACCAGCCAACCCAGCGCGGAGTGGTAAACTTCAAGCTAGAAGTGCACCGCGACCAAGACTGCAGCGAGCGGGTTGCCGAAATGCGACAGCAGGCGACATGTCCGCCGCAAGGCCCCTCTAGCGCTAGCGCTTCTGGCCGCCTCAAACGGTACTGGCGAGCCCCGAGACGCTGGATGACGGCTCCACGGGCCGAAAGAGGAGAGTCCACGACCTACTCCTCTTCCAAAAGTGGGTCGCGCACCACCGCGGCACCAATGCCGAGCAGCGCGATATGCTGCTCCAACAACAAGCAATCGATAGCGCAGAAGGGAAGCGGGCGACGCGGGAAGTCCGGAAAGTTGGTCGAAGAGATGTTGCTGCCGCGAGAGCGCAACCGCGGCTCCGCGTGCCTGTATACGAACTGTTGTCCTACTCTAACAGCACCGCGATAAGATTCAGGCGAAAAGTCGGAGAAAGTTCAGGGGCAGTAGCAAGGATGCTCGCAGGTCGGCACCAAGCTCGGAGGTGCTGGTGAGAACGCTGTGAAGTAAGCACCAGCACCAGCACCAACCGGGGCCTGCGCCTCTCAGCCCGATGACAGCCCTGACCACCTGCACCAACCGGGGCCTGCGCCCCTCAGCCCAACGACAGCCCTCACCACCAGCACCAACCGGGGCCTGCGCCTCTCAGCCCGACGACAGCCCTGACCTCTGGCGGAACAAACCGGCACAAGAAAAGAAAGCCCTAGACCACCTGCACCAACCGGGGCCTGCGCCCCTCAGCCTGAGACATCCCTAACCACCAGAACCAACCGGGGCCTGCGCCCCTCAGCCCAACGACAGCCCTGACCTCTGGCGGAGCAACCGGCACAAGAAAAGAAAGCCCTAGACCACCTGCACCAACCGGGGCCTGCGCCCCTCAGCCCAACGACAGCCCTGACCTCTGGCGGAGCAACCGGCACGAGAAAAGAAAACCCTAAACCACCTGCTCCAAAGGGGGCCTGCACCCCTCAGCCCTAACGACAGCCAGACAGGAGCCAGGGAGCACCAGACCAAAGATACTGCACCCCCAGCCGCCACCCCCCAGAGTCTGGGACCAAAGGCCCTGCTCCTCTAGCTGCAACCCAACGGAGTCTGGGGCCCCAGGCCCTGCTCCCCCCCAGGGCAAAAGGCACCACAGAGCCCCAGCGGAAGGCCTAGAAAGCAACCAAGCCCGCAGGGGCGGGCAGGCTGCCCAGCCGCAACCCCCAGGCCCTAGCCTAGCAAAGCTCCCTGACCCCCCAGGCCTCAGCAAGCCAGGCCAACTCACAGCACCATTGCCCACAAGGCCGCTCCACAGGCCGCAGGTGCAGGGTGCCCACCGCCAGCCGCAAACGCTAGAAACTCCACGGAGGGAAGCCAGGGACAGCCCAGCAGCCCAGCAGCCAGGGGCCCCCCCTGGGCATGCCGTCCAGAAAGGGGGATGGAAGGGGGGGACGGCACGCCCGGAGGCCAAAACTGCAGGTAGCAGGCTCAGCGCGCACTACTGAGCGCGTGATGAGAAGCGCAGCGCTGCTATTGAGCGCGCGACGAGAAGCAGAAGCGCCTGGCGCCCATCAGAGCGCTGAGCATCGGTCGTGGCTCAGGGCCACCGCACGCCATTCCGGCGGGGTGCCCGACCTAAGGAACGACCCAGACACGAAGGTGTTGACGAGGCCGCAAGCGGAAAACGCTCGCGGCCGGACCG
>JAEHOE010000344.1:0-33580 GCA_016858145.1 Edaphochlamys debaryana | reverse complement strand
CTCCGTGCAGGTGCGTTCAAGGGCCGCTTGGAGTCTTAGCGGGCTGGCTTCATCTCCACCGACAGCTGTGCTCCCCCTCAGCATGCCTGCCTTGGCTTGCGTTCTGCGCGGCTTCCTTTGTCACGACGGCTCCCTCCCCCTGCCCCTTCCGCAGGCGCCAAGTCCCCCAGCGCGCCCCCTCCGCCCTCCCGCCGCCGGGCCCGCACAACACGGCCGCCACGGGACCGGGCGGGGGGCACGGCAGCGCCACGGCTGGCACGAGCAGCGGGGGCCTGGCGCCGGCGGCGCGGAGGAGGAGGCCAATCGGGGCGGTGGCGGTCTGTGGCGACGGCGACGGTGGCCACAGGGGCACCGCCGGCCTCCAGCCGGACCCACGCCCCTCAGCCGCGCCCAGCGACCAGCCGCCGCCGGGCAGTGGCGGTGTGGGCGACGGCGACGATGAGTGGGTGATCACCCATGAACTAACGGTCGGTCCATCGCGCCAGCCGCCCTCCTGTGGACTGACGGACCCCCTGGCTCAGAGACTCGCAGCCGTCAAGTCCGTCCCGTTCAACCCTCGCAACCGCAACTGGGACCTCTGGGGTTCGGAGCTCCAGCGGCTGCAGGGAGATGCCGACTGCGACTTGTCGGACACGTCCATCAACCTCTACATCTTGTGAGCCCGTTCCCAAGCATCTCCTCACCTGGGTGCCCTGCAACCTGCACCCTTCGCCGTTTATATCCTTAACCACCCGAGTAACCCCGCCCTGGTGTGGCCCTCAGTGGCTCTGGGACCACATGCCACCGGAGACACGCACGCGCTGCTGCCTGCTCGGCACCCACATGTACAGCAAGATTGTCGAGAAGGGCGCTGCGGAGGAGGCCTGGACGCGGCTTCGACCGAAGGAGTTGTGGGAATCTCTCTCGGGGCGCCACGAGGTGGGTGCGGCCTGGTGTTAGGGGCTAGCTGAAGTTAGAATGTAGACTGCACTCAAGCAGTTGTCTTTTTGTAGGTGGTGGACCTCTCCAGAAGGACTTCGTGTTTCTGCCCATGCACACCGGTTCCACTGGTCCCTTCTCGTCATCTGCCACCTGCCCCGGCTCGTGGACCCCAAAGCGCCCGGCACACCGATGATTCTGCACTTCGACTCCTCATGGGGTGGGCACTGCCGCACTGCTGTTGTGGCACTGCTACTCCTCTCCTTGACAGGACTTCTTCACATGCAGACGATGGTGGCAACTTCCACGCACCCGAGTACGGCAAGATTCGCCACTACCTGTCCTGTCAGCTGCGCAGCGCTGGCCACGGCACAGTGCGGGTCACGGCTGGCAGTTTCCCAGCCCGGAGTGACGTGCGCGCGCCCCACCAGGGCATGACCAAGCACTGCGCCGTCTTCATGCTGTCCACCCTGGAGCACTTCCTGGCACGACGTCCCGAGCGGGTGGAGCTCAGGGCACAGAGCGCAAGAGTGAGTGCATGAGCCGTGGTGAATCCCCTTGTTATCAGGGCGTTTAGTGTGGCTTGCCACTGACGCTTTGTGCCGTTGCCCATGACCAGCGCCGTCCTTGGTGGAGCTAGCCGATGGCGGCGCGGTGTCAGCACGACCTGAGCAACATCAAGTGGTACACCTCGGGCGAGGCGGGCCGCCCTACGGTGGAAGCTGCGTGCGCTGGCGCTCAAGTGGCTGCTGCCGCACGTGTCAGCGGGTGACCGCGAGGCTGTAGAAACCGCTCTCGCAGAGGCTACCGTGAGAACACCCAGGACGCCACTGCAGCCGCAAGGGAGGGTTCTGTGACATGGCCAGCGCGGAGGCTTGTCGGGCGGTTGGCGGGCAGCGGCTTGTCGGGCGGTTGGAGGCAGCCGCTTGTCGGGCGGTTGGAGGCAGCGGCTTGTTGGGCGGTTGGAGGCAGCGGCTTGTCGGGCGGTTGGAGGCAGCAGGCTTGTCGATGAAAGGCCAAGGCTTGTCAGGCGATAGCAATAAGGCAGAGGCGGATAGCCGGGCTCATGGATAGCCCTATCACGACGACGAAAACTTGAACGGAAGGAGAAGCGGGGACGAGGGGACTTTGGCAGCGGGTGCAGTGCTCGCAGGGGGCCGTGCAGCGTACTTCGGATGACGACGAAAGGGGATGCAGCTGAGCGTGTCGCCACCAGGTCCGCAACGCGAGAGAAGTAGGCAGGGTGCCAGCGGTGTGCATCGCCGAGGCAGGGGGTAACCTATACTTTGGCAGGGGGCTTGCAATGGTGGCAGGTATTTCATGCTGTTGAAACCTCAAGTCCCTCGCTCCGATCCTAGCTCTCCCTTTATGCCGGCTAGCACTTCATTCTGTGCGCACCTCTGACAGCTCAACCTGCCAGCGGGACATGCCCTTTCGTGTTACGCATTTGGGTCAGCTGGAACAATGAGACTCTCTGCCACGTTGTTCTCAATGTCAGCCCACAGGAGCTGTACTTGACCAATCTTCCGTTGGCCAGAGTGCTGCCCAGATAACGCTCATCAGCCATCTCCTAGGTTCCCTCCCGCCCCAGGCTTCTGCACAGCAACCAGTCAGCCATAGCGCTGCTGACCAGCTGACGAGTCGCTCTTCCACGCGGTGGCGTTGGGTGGGCGGGTGAAGGGGGACAAGAGATGGGGATGGATGCATAATCGGACAGCTGGCAGGGGGCTCGGTGCCGCCAGGCTGTTAGGGTTTCGGACCAGCCCGCTGGCGGAGCTGCGTGGCAGGTCGGACTCCCAAACGTGCCAATCGACTAGTGTGTCGGATCTGGCGTGCTAGTCCCTAAGCCCCTGCCCTACTCGAGCTGGTGGTGCGAGGGCAGGACTCAGGACGAGTGGGGACAGCCTAAAGCAAGGGCTGGAGGCTGGACCACACCTCCAACATGGCTGGGTGCCAGCACGTCCGGTCCTCTTGGCCTGTTCCCACCCGCGTAGCACTAGCACTAGCACTAGCACTAGCGGTATCGTGATGGTATCGTTATGAGGTGAGACCGGCTACGCCTGGGCAGCGGGCTGGGCTGACACGGTACCTGCCCGGGGTGAGTCCGGAACCTCCTCAACAGCATAGCTGGCTCCCCTCAACTGCGGTCAACGGCACACTGCCTACCCTCCCTTCCCCTCCCGCCCGTGAGCGCTCGGCGCTAGCCTCCGCGCTCGGTGCCAGTCTGGGTTCTGGCAGCTGCCCATCTGCGCCCCAGCCCCAGGCCAGCACGGGGTTGCACTTCACTGCTTGCAAGAGCAGGGCTGCTCGCCCCCTTTATTCCCGCCATGCTGCAGGTGACCTTGCTCGTTCCGGCCACCTGACAGTCCGGGCCCCACTCCATGCCCAGGACAACCCGCGTGCCCTGCCCCGCCCCATGCACCCAAACGCCCAACCAGCTCTCGCCCCTCCTATGACCAACCCCATCTCATCCCACCACCGCCCCCACCCCGGTCCCCGCGGCGCTACCCCCGCTCCTGTGGACCGGCGGATACCGCCAGCTCCGCAGCGGTGAAGGGGCCTCCAGCGCAACGCCCTCCGGCGCATGCCGCCGCCGCCGCCAGGTCCGCAGCGGCACAGGGGGGTCCAGTGCTCCGCACTCCGGCGCATGCCGCCGCCGACGGCAGGTCCCCAGCGGCACAGGGGGTCCAGCGCTCCGCACTCCAGCGCATGCCGTCGCCGCCGCCAGGTCCGCAGCGGCGCAGGGAGGTCCAGTGCTCCGCACTCCAGCGCATGCCGTCGCCGCCGCCAGGTCCGCAGCGGCACAGGGAGGTCCAGTGCTCCGCACTCCTGCGCAGGCTGTCGCCCGCCGCCAGGTCCGCAGCGGCTCAGGGGGTCCAGTGCTCCGCACGCCAGCGCATGCCGTCGCCTACGCCAGCTCCGCAGCGGCGAAGGGAGGTCCCGTGCTCCGCACTCCAGCGCATGCCGTCGCCTACGCCAGGTCCGCAGCGGCACAGGGGGTCCAGCGCTCCGCACTCCAGCGCATGCCGTCGCCGCCGCCAGGTCCGCAGCGGCGCAGGGAGGTCCAGTGCTCCGCACTCCAGCGCATGCCGTCGCCGCCGCCAGGTCCGCAGCAGCACAGGGGGTCCAGCGCTCCGCACTCCAGCGCATGCCGCCGCCGCCGCCAGGTCCGCAGCGGCACAGGGGGTCCAGTGCTCCGCACTCCAGCGCATGCCGTCGCCGCCGCCAGGTCCGCAGCGGCGCAGGGGGGTCCAGCGCTCCGCACTCCAGCGCATGCCGTCGCCGCCGCCAGGTCCGCAGCGGCGCAGGGGGGTCCAGTGCTCCGCACTCCGGCGCATGCCGCCGCCGACGGCAGGTCCGCAGCGGCGCAGGGAGGTCCAGTGCTCCGCACTCCAGCGCAGGCTGTCGCCGCCGCCAGGTCCGCAGCGGCACAGGGGGTCCAGTGCTCCGCACTCCAGCGCATGCCGTCGCCACCGCCAGGTCCGCAGCGGCGCAGGGGGGTCCAGCGCTCCGCACTCCAGCGCATGCCGTCGCCGCCGCCAGGTCCGCAGCGGCGCAGGGGGGTCCAGTGCTCCGCACTCCGGCGCATGCCGCCGCCGCCAGGTCCGCAGCGGCACAGGGGGGTCCGGTGCTCCGCACTCCAGCGCATGCCGTCGCCGCCGCCAGGTCCGCAGCGGCGCAGGGGGGTCCAGCGCTCCGCACTCCAGCGCATGCCGTCGCCGCCGCCAGGTCCGCAGCGGCGCAGGGGGGTCCAGTGCTCCGCACTCCGGCGCATGCCGCCGCCGACGGCAGGTCCGCAGCGGCGCAGGGAGGTCCAGTGCTCCGCACTCCAGCGCATGCCGTCGCCGCCGCCAGGTCCGCAGCGGCGCAGGGGGGTCCAGTGCTCCGCACTCCGGCGCATGCCGCCGCCGACGGCAGGTCCGCAGCGGTGAAGGGGCCTCCAGCGCAACGCCCTCCAGCGCATGCCGCCGCCGACGGCAGGTCCCCAGCGGCGCAGGGGGGTCCAGCGCTCCGCGCTCCGGCGCATGCCGCCGCCGACGGCAGGTCCCCAGCGGCACAGGGGGTCCAGCGCGTGAGTGTTAACCCGGATGCTCACTCAACAATCAATCAAGCAGAGCCCTCATAAACAAAAAATACCGCACATATATCAAAAACATGGGCTGAGTCATGAAGGTCCGCAGCGGCACAGGGGGCTCCAGCAGTGCGTCACCTCTCCTCGCCAACGCCTCCGCCAGTGACATCGCTGCCGGGACCCACACCGCTCCTTCCAGTGGCTGTGCCCATCGCCGGGTCCATGGCTGCCGGACGCAGGCCGGGCGAAACGGGGCATTGCGGTGCCTGCGAAAGGGGCCTGTCGACAGTGCACTCCCTAGCCGTATTCTGCCGCCACATGCCTCCAGCCTATCCTGCGGTCGTCAAACCGGATTGAAGGCGGCAGGATAGGCTGGAGGCGTGTGGCAAAGCCGCCTCAAAGTCCGCCGCCCCACAACCGCAGCCCAGCCTGCCGCCGCCACAACGGGAGCCGAGCCGAGAGCTATGCTGATCCACCCCCCAGTCCATCCTGCAGTGGCCACACCGGCACAGGGCTCTACCGCAGCTTATCCTGCCTCCACCATACGGGTGGACGCGCTGACCGCCCCTTGCTCCAGGTCAACCTGCTGCCGACGACGGGACAGCAACATGGGGTGGGGTGCATGGGTCTTCTGTTCGAAGGCATGCGGTCGCCGCCAGACCAGCACAGGCAGTCCAAACCCCATTATTCTAGTCCATCCTACAGCCACCACATCGGCACATGTGCGTTGTACAGCTCACCCGGCGGCAGGGCACGAAGAAGTGGCCTCCAACGCATTCCGCTGCCCTGCACTGGAGCACAATCCTGGTGAAGCCGCTTCATCGTTGCTGCGAGTGTGGGCAAGGCTCAATACCGCAAGCGTCAGCGAAGCCTGGGGTGATGGTGTTGAGAAACACCGACGGCAGGAAGGGTTGAACCAACCCTGTGGACCGGCGGATACCGCCAACTCCGCAGCGGTGAAGGGGCCTCCAGCGCAACGCCCTCAGCGGCACAGGGGGTCCAGCGCTCCGCACTCCAGCGCAGGCCGTCGCCGCCGCCAGGTCCGCAGCGGCGCAGGGGGTCCAGCGCTCCGCACTCCAGCGCATGCCGTCGCCGCCGCCAGGTCCGCAGCGGCGCAGGGGGGTCCAGTGCTCCGCACTCCGGCGCATGCCGCCGCCGACGGCAGGTCCGCAGCGGTGAAGGGGCCTCCAGCGCAACGCCCTCCAGCGCATGCCGCCGCCGACGGCAGGTCCCCAGCGGCGCAGGGGGGTCCAGCGCTCCGCGCTCCGGCGCATGCCGCCGCCGACGGCAGGTCCCCAGCGGCACAGGGGGTCCAGCGCGTGAGTGTTAACCCGGATGCTCACTCAACAATCAATCAAGCAGAGCCCTCATAAACAAAAAATACCGCACATATATCAAAAACATGGGCTGAGTCATGAAGGTCCGCAGCGGCACAGGGGGCTCCAGCAGTGCGTCACCTCTCCTCGCCAACGCCTCCGCCAGTGACATCGCTGCCGGGACCCACACCGCTCCTTCCAGTGGCTGTGCCCATCGCCGGGTCCGTGGCTGCCGGACGCAGGCCGGGCGAAACGGGGCATTGCGGTGCCTGCGAAAGGGGCCTGTCGACAGTGCACCCCCAAGCCGTATTCTGCCGCCACATGCCTCCAGCCTATCCTGCGGTCGTCAAACCGGATTGAAGGCGGCAGGATAGGCTGGAGGCGTGTGGCAGAGCCGCCTCAAAGTCCGCCGCCCCACAACCGCAGCCCAGCCTGCCGCCGCCACAACGGGAGCCGAGCCGAGAGCTATGCTGATCCACCCCCCAGTCCATCCTGCAGTGGCCACACCGGCACAGGGCTCTACCGCAGCTTATCCTGCCTCCACCATACGGGTGGACGCGCTGACCGCCCCTTGCTCCAGGTCAACCGGCACAGGCAGTCCAAACCCCATTATTCTAGTCCATCCTACAGCCGCCACATCGGCACATGTGCGTTGTACAGCTCACCCGGCGGCAGGGCACGAAGAAGTGGCCTCCAACGCATTCCGCTGCCCTGCACTGGAGCACAATCCTGGTGAAGCCGCTTCATCGTTGCTGCGAGTGTGGGCAAGGCTCAATACCGCAAGCGTCAGCGAAGCCTGGGGTGATGGTGTTGAGAAACACCGACGGCAGGAAGGGTTGAACCAACCCTGTGGACCGGCGGATACCGCCAGCTCCGCAGCGGTGAAGGGGCCTCCAGCGCAACGCCCTCAGCGGCACAGGGGGTCCAGCGCTCCGCACTCCAGCGCAGGCCGCCGCCGCCGCCAGGTCCGCAGCGGCACAGGGGGTCCAGCGCTCCGCACTCCAGCGCATGCCGTCGCCGCCGCCAGCTCCGCAGCGGTGAAGGGGCCTCCAGCGCAACGCCCTCCGGCGCAGGCCGCCGCCGCCGCCAGGTCCGCAGCGGCGCAGGGGGGTCCAGCGCTCCGCACTCCAGCGCAGGCCGTCGCCGCCGCCAGGTCCGCAGCGGCGCAGGGGGTCCAGCGCGTGAGTGTTAACCCGGATGCTCACTCAATAATCAATCAAGCAGAGCCCTCATAAACAGAAAATACCGCACATATATCAAAAACATGGGCTGAGTCATGAATGCGCAATGGGACTTGAGCAAAGCCAGCCTTGCGTTTCGCTGCTCAGCAAGTTGTGAGTTTAGTTGTGACAGCTCCGGGTAAGCCGCTATGTTGTATGCCCCGCAGCAACCGCTGTGTCCCGCGAAATGCAGCTTATCTATGAGGAATAACGAGCTACGTGCCCAACGCGGCTGGCGGTTGAGGAAGTATGCGTGACCGTGGCAGTTATTGTCGTACACTATGATCTTTGGGCAACGTGGAAACCGAGTGTACAAAACTTCAAAAAGCGCCTGGGGCGACTCAGCCGAACGCATCATGTGAAACCCCAGGCACGCGCCACACTTCAAACAGTGAAGCACAAAGAGCCCAGGCGTCAACTTCTTAGCATCGTACTTATACTTTGTGCATCGAGCACTGCCAGTAGATTGGCTCTTAAAGTCAGCCAGGTACCGCCCCAGCCTGCGCACCCTTGGCATGGAGGGGTAAAAGAAGCCAGTGCGCAGAAACTCCGCATCTGGGCCCAGCAACTCCAGGTCAGGCCCCGCGTCTGTGAAGAGGGGTCAAGGAGAAGGACAGTTTCATTGGAGGTGCCAGGTAGACAGCCAAAGCCGCCCCGTGCCCCTGCTCCTCACTCATCCTACCGGACAGCGCAGGGTCCTGGTGGGCCTGCGCATCACGCGCAGCCCTGTCCTTTGTAGCTTTGCCGTAGGCGGCAGGGTTGGCAGCGTCATATGCGGCCCGAGCAAGCTCCAGCAACTTGCTGAGTAGGGCCATGGCTCTTGGGTGCAAGAAGCCACTCGAGCCGCCAGAGCCGCGGCTACCGCGGCATGCAGTCTCCTCCATCACAAAGCTGCTCAGCAAAGGCGCTTCGTTCTGTGGGGATGGAGGGAAAGGGCCTCTCATTAGGAGCAGGTTTACCACTGGGAGATGGAAAGATTCAGGCAACATCCTCACCGCCAGCTGAAGGAGCTCTGCTGGCCCAGGTAAGGGCTGCTCTGGCTGCAACGCTCGCTCAAGCCACGTGTGGACGGCGAATGGGATGAAAGCGCACACTGGGCTTTCAGAAGCAATGGCGCGCAAGAGCTGTCGCACACCAGCTGGCGCGTCGATGCATACCCCGTCCACCGTGGTCGACTTGAAGTCGGACTGCAGCACAAGGGCGTGAGGGTGGGGAAGGGGCGGAAGCCGTTGGCCAAGACTTCGCCTTCGTAAGACAGTGATAATCAATGTCTGAGCCCTCCTCTCCTAGCTAAGCTGCCGCTCCCTCCCTCCATCGCCCTCCAACCCTGCCCACCAGGTACTGGCGGAGCCCAGCCTGCGTGTCCAGTGCCATCCAGAAGCGCTCATACTCATCCGTGGAGATCCTGACAGACTCCGACTCGCACAACTTCTTGAGTGTTGATCGGAGAGCAGGGACGGCAAGCAAAGAGCGGCCACTGTGCAACGAGCCCGCCCGAGCTTCCTCGCTGGGGCTGGGCCCCCACGGCTTCACCAGGTGGCTCTGCGTGTCAAACGCTGTCATTAGGCCAACCCCCGATGAACGGATCATGCTTGAACGCACCCACCTTCTCCTTCTTCATCCCAACCATGATGCCGTCAGCAATCACGGCATCACACTGTCCGCCAGGGCAACTGCACGTGAAGGCCGGCGTGTAGTCGAGGTCCTGCAAGGCGATGTAATTGAGCCAAGCAGCCTGGAAGCTGTGGGGACGAAAGCGGTGGGGACGAAAGAAAAGGTTGAGTCTGCGCACAGGCCCCAACATTGTCAGTGGACAATGAAGCAGGCTTACACAGCGCGCTTGTTGGCGTAGTACAGCTCCTCTGGGGACCCAGGCGCAAGCAGGCCACGCGACACGTACGACTTCACCACGGCCACCCAGAGTGAGTAGAACGGAACTCGGGTGGTTGCGAGCTGGATGCTATACCTGCGGGCCACAGCAACAAAGGACTGAATGGACTCAGATTGAGAGGCGTGGGGGCTCGGGTCCCGGCGACGGGCCCAGGCGACGGGCCCAGGCGACGGGCCCAGGGCTGGGTGGGCTCCAGGGGTCGCTAGAGGCTTCCATGCTTACCATTGAAGCAGTTCATGGCTGAACAGGTCCGTGTCGTTGAGGTTGAGTATCCCCATCTCGCCGCCGTCGAAGTGCAATCGTCCTGTGCAGTTGGGCGTCTTGCACCTCAGGTGGGAAACCTCCACTTCACGAAACCAAGACATGCCGTAGACGGTGCAGTTTGAGCGGTGGCGCGATGCCCCTTCCCAAGGGGCCTTGCACTTGTCGCAGGCCTGGCCAGGTTTTGGTTGCGGGAGGAGCTCGCAGGACAACGACGAGTGCTCTGGGTAAACACGCTGGACACCACGATGCACAAGCCCATCGAGAATGCGTGCCTGGGGGAGGTAGCGTGGACGAAGCGCGGTAGGGGTAAGAATCCGAGCAAGCGCTTGACGCGGCAGGGTGGTGAGGCTGCCCGACCCACCCCGACACGAACCGTAGGCCCAAGCGCACCCTGCTTTTGGCAGTGACTCTCAGTTTCCCGTCCTCGTCCAAGAAGCTGCTGATAAGTTTGTCGAGTTCAGCAATGCTGTCATCATCTGGAGAGCCGTCGGCAGCATCCATAGGCACGCCGGCATGGCCTGCGAGCCCGCAGGCGGTATGCTGACGTACGTGTCGGCACGCCTTGCCTGCGGAGCATGCCGTACAGCGGAAGATGCCGCTGCGCTGATAGACAACAGCTGCGTCGGTGGAGAGAGGATCTCCAGCAACCCATACGCAGCGCATGTGGTCATCCGCCCCTGGGAAAGACAGCTCGTGCCGTGGTGGGGGAGGCCCGGCCTGGAAGTCCCGCGCGGGCGGGTGCAGCTCCTCGAAAGACCTTCGGCGCCAGCCGCACCAGACCTGCGAAGCCAAAATCAGTGAGATTAGTCCATTAGTCCAGTACCCAACCGTGAGGCCACAAACAATTGTTCACACCTGGAGCGCCCGGGCGTGCACGCATGCGTGCATTGCTTCTTCGAGCACGGCAGCTCGAGGCCACCCAGGCAGCGAATCGCGGTCAAAAAGCCGTGCTTTCGAGGAACAGGAGCTCTCGCAAGTGCACCAAGAGAGCACATGCGGGCCATCCGCGAGCTGCACGGTCCTGAAGGTGGTGAAGACGAACTCCCGCACTGGTCTAGCAGTGGGGAGGCAGTATACAGTCTTCGTTGCCGTCGTGGCCACGGGAGCGGGCAAGTCATCACCGCAAATGGTCTGGCAGGCGTTAACGTACGCCGCCAGCTCAGGGGTCATGAAAGACGGACACCCGCAAGGCGCACAGCACGTGAACGCGGTGCGCCACTCCACAGCGCGAGGTGCCGGGCTGACTGCGGGCTCCGGGCTCCGCCACTCCTCGTCGCCAGGGGGTGGAGGAGTGTCCTCTCCAGCCGCAGTAATGTCCTGTGCTACTGCTTCTGACAATGTAGGCGCTCCGGGAGGTCCGGATGGTATTCCGCCTACGGGCGCTGCTGTCTGCACCCCGCCGGTGGTCCCCATCTCCGCAAGGATTGTGTTTCCATTAGCGTCGATGGTAAACGCAGAATGAAGCCTCGGACGCCCACGGGCGCGTGGTCGCGGAGGTGAGTTCGCCTTATCTGCCATGGTTGGCTTCTGTCATAAGAGCTGGGAAGTGCAGTATAGCCTACGGTAATATGCCTTGAGTTGTCAGGGGGCATGTGGTGTGGGACCTGTGGGTACGCAGCGGCGTTCGGGTACACTCGAGTGCATGGGCATGGGCGGGTCTGCGCCTCAACCGAAGGGCTGGCCGACTGGTGCAAGAAACGTTTGGCGTGTTGAGCGCATATAGGCAATGCACTCTTGCTCCGTTCTGGGCGCAAGCTGTCCAAGTCCGGGGGGATGCGTCCTCCAGACGACAGTTTGACCGCAATAGCAGCGACGCTGTCGCGTTAGAGTCGCTGCCAGGCTAGCACTCTACATGCTGCTGGTGCCAGCGCTTGCTGCACCTTGCGCGCTGCCAGGAGTCGAGCACCGCTGCAGCACGATGATTCTTGCTCGCGGGGGTGCAGACGCCCTTGTAGCCGCACTATCCTTCGCCCTCGTGTGCACATAGCAGCGTCGTCGGCTAGGGGCTCGCGCCCCGGCAGGCCCGCAGAAGTCAAACCGCATCCCAGCGCAGTGCGCACACCAGCCGACCGCCGCTGCGCTTGATTGCAGCCCCGTATCGACCTGGGAGCATTCATGATGGCTTGTTGGGTGCTTAGCGGGCTGTCTTGCGGGTTAAGCGGCTTTCGCACGTTTGGGACCATATTATGGTTCCCGGCGTGCGAGAGACGCTTCCGCACGCCCCGGACCGGATCACCGGCCCCAACCCCGCGGGACCCGTCGGAGCCCCCGCTCACGCGTGTTTCTCATTGTAGTTGCTGCTATTGCGTAAGCAATTGACTACCTTTCTTGTCTACAATTGTGAAAGCCGTTTACTGTTTGCGGTTGCTGTTGGGGACTGTTGGGTGGCCACGGCGCTTTCCCCGCTTTCCAGCCGTGTAGGGCCGTGTATGTGCGCCTTTGGATTGCACCTTGCTTTGGCTTCTGTGTGTGCCTGTGTTTGCCCCCGCCCGCCGCTGCCTGCCTGCCTGTGTCTGGCCCTGCCCACACGGCGTGCGCGCACTGCCGCCCTGTCCCCGCCTGCTAAGCCAACTGCGTGAGCTGTTACGCACGTCTGCCCCCCTGAGGAGCACGTGCCGCCCCTGTGCGTGTTGCAAAGGGGCTCATGCGAAGACACCGCCATTCATGATATATTTTACATCCTCTTCCTGTTGCGAACAAACCACGCTACGGTCCAATTTATACCTCCAGTTAGGAAACTTGCCGGGTCTGACGGACCTTGACCGTGATGGATCTTCTGACTCGGATGCACAGGGCTGCAACGAAAAGCTATTGATGGCTTATGATGATGGGCGTGCGAGACGAGCACTGGCGAGGGGTCCGCCTGCAAAGGCCCACACATACCGGTAGACGTGTGGAGCATGGAGCACACGGTGTTACGGGCCGAAAGCGCTTCTGATGCTGGTCAGTGTACTCTGAGCCAACCTGTGTCCGGTCTGCTACGCACCACGCATGGTGGTTGGGCGAGCTTTCAGCATCGTTTATGCCACAGCTGCGCGAGCTGACCATCGTCGGGACTGGGTCGGTGGAGGGCGGGGAAAGGGCGCGTGCCAAACCCCATGCGGCCTCGCCGAGGCCTGAGCTTGTGGCCGTAGCCAATTCCGCTGCCACGACTGCTGCACCGTGCTTCCCATCACACGCTTTGCTCTGCCTTCGCTCGCAGACGAACAGCGTTATCGAGAATCGAGCGGTTATCTCCGCGGCCGCAGCCCTTTCCTTCAAATCCCCTTGTGGCAACACCAAGCTATACTATAGAATTGCTATATAGTGACAGCCAAGCCCTCGCTTGGCACCGCGGCGGATTCTCTCGAAGTCCTTCCTGTCGCCAGCGCGGCGCGCTCGCCCTCTGTGCTGGCGCGGACGGGACAGGGGTATGCCACAAGCTCAAATGGGCCGCGAGGTGGGCATACGTGCTGCTCGCGCTCTACTTGCATGCAATGCGGACGCGGCGATGCCCGCCGAGCGCCACGGGGAGTCGTTGCTCTTAGAGCAACTGATTGCACCTGGTCGAGTAGTTGTGCAGGTTCCAGCACTTCCTGCCCTGGCCGCGCGGCTCCTGGCCTTTCCCCGCCCTCACCCCTCAACCCCTGGCCACTTCCCCTCGTCAGGGCGAGGCTGTCCTGGCCAGATACCTCACTGACTCCATACGCACGATAGAGCAGACGATCAAGAAGGCCGGGATGGGCGGAACCCCGCCTCCCATGCTTACGCGACCCCGCTCCGCCCCCCGTCCAGAGCACAGGTGCGCGACCAGTGCCCTCCCTTGCATTTAGGCCTCCCTCAACCCACGCATTCACAGTCGCCTCCAGCCAAGCCCATCCCACACCTGAAGCCTACACGCTTTAAACCTTGCAGGCCTGACGGCCGGCGTGCGGTCACGGAGGTGCTCTTGCCGCGCAACACGCCCACCTCCTACGCCCCCGCCGCCGCGGCGGCGGCGGCGGCGGCAGCCACGGCTGCACGGAGGGACGATGGAGGCCTCATCTCAGCGGGTCGGCCTCAGACACAGGTGCGCATGTGTGGGAAGGGCTGCTCATGAGAGTCAGGGGCGCGCATGTGTGCGTGTGCGTGTGTCTGTGGTTGAATTTGCGACCTTGCCCGCTTGACGGCGTGTGGCAGGCGTTTGCACCCGTGCGGCGGCGGCGGGCAGAGGGGCTGTTTCGACCCCCCCCGTGCCGACCACAGCTCGACGTCGGCCTCATTTCTTGCTGCTTCGCATCTTCCTCAGGTCATCATGACACACGCTCGCATGCTTCAGACCCAGAGCCAGGGCGGCGCAGGCGCGGGCGGAGGGGCAGCGGCGGCGGCAGGGGGCGCGCCCCCGCCCGTCTACCGGTCGGGCGCGGCGCCGCTGCCCCGCGCCGCCATCCGTAACGCCTACGCCGCCGCCACGCACCAACCGCCACCAAAGGGCTACGCTGGCGGCGGCGGTGGCGGGGCGCCCGGGGGAGCCGCAGCAGCTCGCTCGACGTCGGCCCCTCGCGACCTGCCCTCGCCGCACCACGCGGCACCCGGGGGACGGCACGGCCAGAGCCTGCTGAGCCCTTCGCACCGCTCCGCCCCCGGCCAGGCTCAATCCGAAGCCCGGATACCCGCGGTGGCGGCGGCCACGGCGACGGCAGCAGGGAGGGTCCCGGGGCCGGGGCCGGGGGCGCCGCCGCTGCCGCCCCGGGCGCGGGGGCCGGGGGCGCCGTCGGAGGCGGGGACGAATGCGTCCTGGTGGCGGACCCCCGTCACGGACGCCTCCTACCCCCTGACAGCGGTGAGACAGCGGGAGACAGCGGGACTGGGGCTGGCTCGCGGGGTCGGCTTCTGAACAGAGGTCGGGGAGAAGACGGAGAGGCGCGAGCACCGGGCTTGGTGCAGCGGTGCAGGGCGCCTGGGGCTGGTGCTGGTGTGACAGGGGCCGTCGTCGCTAGCCGTTGGCGATGTGGCGTTAAGGGGTAGGGCCTGCGGGATGGACAGCGTCGGCGTCCTTGCAGGGCTGGGGGGTGGGCCAGTGGGAACCTTTAAAGGGGGCTTCTCCCGTCCCACAACCCGCACGAAACGGCCAAATGTCGGCTGCGGGCCGCGCACCGTGACACGCCGCCCCTGCCAGAACAGGGCCCCTTGCAGCCCAAACGCATTCCCGGCCACCTCGCCCCTGACCTCATCCTTGCCCCTTCCCGTCCCGCTTCCCCTTCCCCTGCCCCTTCCCCCCCCGCCCTCCCCCCCGACCCAGATCACCGACCGCTACGCCCAGAGCATGTCCCCATCGGAGCTGGTGCGCTGGAACGACCGGGTGACGAGGCTGGAGGCGGAGGTGAACGCGGAGAAGGCACGGAGGTGAGGCCGGGAAGGGAGAGGTGAAGCTGGGGGGGCCGGGGGGCAGCGAGGGCGCGCTTGGGTGCATGCGGCAGGGCCTTCAGGACCGCCCGAGGCCGGACGGGGAGGGGCCGGCGGGGGGACGGTTTTGGTCTGCACAAAGCCTTGGGCCCTGCGCCTGCGCCGTCAGCGTCCTTTGCCGCAGTTCCCGACCGAACGCAACCCACCCACCCCCGTGGCTTCCCTCCCCCCCGCCCCCCGCCTCCTCCCCGCTCCCCGCAGACAGCACTTTGAGAAGGAGCTCAAGCGCCTGCAGGCCTCATCGAGCGGCGGCGGTGGTGCGTTCGGAACCACGGGGGGGCGGTAGGGCCCAGGGGTGCCGTGCGCCGATGCCTGATACCACAGCTGGCCAGGCGTCATCGAGGCGCGGAGGCCCAGCCTTGCGGCGCTGGGGGCGCGCGCGGGCTCCTGCGAAGCACGGAGGGAGGCAGCCGGGCGGCTGGCTTGTGCGCTGCGGCCGGCGGGCGTGTGTCCCTCTGGAGACGGGGGAGGCAAGGCCGGTCAGGTCTGGGTCGGGGCAGCTGCCCGGCGGAGCTGCATCCTGGCGTGGATCGGGTCGGGACTGGATCCTGGCAGCCTGGATTCCTGGCAACCTGGATATGGATTCCGGTACCCCTGAGCATGGATGCCCGAGAGCACGGGGCAGCGCTTGGGGTGCACAAGCCACGTCTTGGGCAAAAACCGAGGAACCCGTGAGGGGTTTAGATTAAGCTCGGCTGACGTGGTTGCTACCAGCGTCGGCCATGTTTCTATGATGAGCATTGTTGGAACGCGGGCTGGGCTGAGAGGGCTGGTGTGGCGGACAGCCGACGTGCCGTGTGATACCGGCGCTGACGGGGCTGCACCGGAAGGGGCACTGCAAGCAGGGTGAGCTCAAATGCATGGTTTGCGCGCTTTGCGTGGTGGTTCGTACACTGCGTGCGATGCCAAGCCGCTTCGGTCATAAGTTGCTGGAGCAAGCGGGGCAGAGCGCTCCTCGTGCCCTGGAGGGATCAGAGTTGGTGGTGGATTCTGTGGCACAGCTGCACTGGTCTGTTGGCCTGTTGAAGGGGTAGCAACGTAGCATTGAAACCCGTTCCCTGTCCGGTCCGCTGTCCACCGAGGGCGGGACCCCTCCCGTGGGGCCGAGAGCTGCCTGCATCTGTGATCCGCCCAGGGCCGTCCCAGTCCGCAAGAGTCAGCCTCACGTCTCCTTGGCCCGCAGCCCCGCACGGACCGGCACGTGGTGTGTGAAGTGCAGTGTGCTTTGTCCACAGCGGATGCCTGCCGCTGACAGCACAGTTGCTCCCGCAACTGAACGCAGTGCTCGCCGCTGATTCCCTGGAGGGGTCTCGCCTCATTGGCCTGAAGCTCTGACAGCAACGCAGAGCGCCCAGGAAACTTTAGAGTACAGTTCGCCCACGCAATCAACCGCTAAAGGCGTTCACCTGGCAGACGATGCCTGCGTCCCACGTGACCCGCACGCTCGGGGCCCCCACCAATACAACGTGGGCCCACTGCGTGCGTCCTAGGATCGTGAGATCGTCATCACACACACTGGCTCACCCTCCCAACTCAGCACCTCCGAACACGCCACTCCATGAATGGCCCAGATAGACCTCTCCGTAGCAAGGGGATGCACGGACAATATGTAAACCTATCCTCCACAGCACCCAGCTCCTGCCTGAACGTATCCAGCCGTCACTTACTGCCGAAGTCACGTGTGTCAGTCACTCGAGGTACCGGTAAGGCAGTCGCGTACCCTCCTTTATTCGCAAGCCACGAGCCACGAGCGTGAATGCAAGCACCCGCCATGAGATGGGTTTCCTGTCCGGCTCAGTCACCCCTTTCGCGCATCCCAGAGCGCCCCTATGCCCATAAGCTTGGCAGTCCCAACGATACCCCACAGGTCCATATGGACGTCGTACGGCATGTGCCATACATCTCAATCTTTCCTAATACTCGACATGATCAGGATCAAGGATGGCTGCCCATGGGGCGTGGGAGACATGTTGGCGCGCATGATGACACGTCTAGACTAAGCATGACTAACCCCAAACATGATGCGTTCACCCCATGCACTGTTCGTTCGTTTCGCTCTCGTTCTCGTGAGTTTCTCTGGCACAGTGAACGTGTCACCTGGTTGCCTCGGAATGCCCACCGTAAGTACGTCAGCTTGCCACTCTCTGTACTACTGACTTACCACAGCCGTAACCCTCACGTGGGCCCACGCTTCCATGCTCCGGAGCTAACCCGGCTCCAGGGCCCCACCAGGACGCTGACCGCCAGAGACGGCCTCGCCAGCCAGCGGAGCCTCGGTCCGCTCCACGCCCCGCGTGCTCCGAGCGTTAAGCGACTGTCCCCTCCGCTCCATCTGCCCCTGCCAGTCTGACGGCGCCAGAGCCGCCATAGGAGCCCCCGTTGGGGCCTAGCCAGCGGCCGTAATGGCAGCTGTGGTGTCCCGAGCGGCCCGCGGACCCGCGACCGCAGAGGCCCCGGTCGTCAGGGCGTTGGCGCGACGCCGCGTCACGGGAAGACGGAGGAAACGGTACGGGACACGAGGCGCCGATGCATGATGTTGAACAGGTCCAGGACCTGCAGGGGTTAAGGGTTGAGGGCAGGAGGCAGAAGGGAGGGCAGGGTGGTCGTGAGGATCGAGGAGGTGGAAATGCCGTCAGGCAAATGTGCTGTGCTGCCGGCGGACAGGCTCTACGCATTCCCACGCCCGGCAGGCCAACAGCAAGAAGCGGAGCCTGGTGCACCACCTCCGCAGATGCCGTACGCTGCCGTACCTGCATCGGCACCAGGTACGGGTAATGCCGCCCGTCGGACGCCTGGGACGCCCAGCATTGCCCGGCTGTGATCGAGAAGCCGTCGACCACATCTATGAACGGCGTGAAGCCGTGCTGAGGCGCCGCCGTCTTCTGCGCAATCGGGCTTTTGCCCCGGGCCGCCGCCGCGCCACTAAGGCGGCTGGCGCGATCCTTCGTATCCTGCCGGAGCCGCCGCCGGCCGCCGACCTCTTCCGAATCAGGCTCCGCGCCCGCCGCCGACCCAGATGGCGCCGCCGCCGACTCAGATGCGGCGCCCGCCACATCCGCATCCGCATCCGCTGCTACTGCCGCCTCTGCGCTCCCCGCTCCTGCCGCTGCTTCTGCCACCCCGTCCGCGGCCTCCGGGCCGGGGCTGGCGACCGCGGCCGCAGCCGGGGTCGCCGCCGACGCGCCGCCGGAGCCCACGAATCCGTGGCCGCCGCCCGAGAGGCCCCGGTGCTGCCGCTCCAGCGCCAGGGCCAGGAGCATGCGCGTGCGGAGGGAGCGGGTGGCGTTGGAGATGAAGAGCCCGTCGGCGCAGGCCTGTGTGTATGTGTGGAGAGGCGGGGGGGCGTTGTTTGAGTTGATTATCAAACAGGTCGGAGAGCGGAGGGAGAGAATTGTTGGGTATGACGGGGTTGCGGAATGCTAATAAGGATGTTGTCAGTAACCCGCAGCCTGTGTGCCGCGAGACCACGTCGAGCGCTGCCAGCCGCACCGGTGCCAGCTACCAAACAACCCCGCCCTGTGCCCGTCCCTCCGTCCCGGGTCCTTCCCTCTCCGAAGCCCCTCCTGGCCCCCACCTTCTCCAGCGCCGCCGTGTTGTTCAGCAGCGGACCTGCCACCGAGGCCTTGTTGTTCCGCTTCACGCAGTCCGCAATGAAGGCCGTCACGTTGGTACGGATGCGCTGCACGGCGCCCGCGTACGAGCTCTGCACAGCACAGCACAGCACAGCACGTGCATCGCACGACACGTCACGTGGAGGGCAGGATTCTGGAAGGGAAGGGGTCCCGAGGCCTGGTGTTTGGGCCCTCGCCGGGCCCTCGCCGCCTCTCCCTTCCCACGACGAGCTTGGGACCCCCACAGGCGCGCGTGCCCGAAGCCACGAAGCTCCCCAGCCCCGAGCCGACCCTCCCACGGACCCCTCCCTCCCTCAGACCCACCCTGTTCCCATGGACCCACCCCATCCGTAACCCACACAATCCACGGACCCACCCGGAAGTTGTCCTCGCACACGTCATTGGTGGTCATGAAGATCTGGGGGGAGCCGGGGTAAAGCTGCGGGGAACGCGGGAGGAAAAAGCGGCATGTTTTGCATCCATTTGCCATGTGGTCTTCCTTGTTCTGCATGTCACAGCCTGCCAGTGTGCCCCGATCGCCCCAATTGTGCACAACGTATCCCCCGTGTCCTCCGCCCCCCGCCCTCGCCCCAGCCCCGGGCCGCGTCCCCAGCACTCCCTTCCCCCCAACCCCGCCCCGCCCCTCACCCTGGCCGCCCCCCGGCTGAATTCCTGGATGGTCTCCACGTAGTGGTACTGCTGCGGCAGGCACTCGAACGGCCGCTCGCTGCCCAGGTGCAGCAGGTGCAGGCTGCGGGTGGCGTGGGTGTGTGGGGGTCGGGGGAGGGGGTGAGCAGCGGGAGGTGAGCGCAGGAGTGGAGCGCAGTAGGGAGCGAGTATGGAGCAGGTGCAGGCTGCGGGTGGGGAAGTTGGCGGGTGGTGATGTGGGGGGTCAAGGGCGGCGGGAGTCGGGGCGGACTGTGGGACTGGCAGCCGGCAGCATGCAGCTTGGCTGAGCTCCCTTCCGGGAGCTGCGGCCTGAGGGTGAGCACCGCAGCGCGTACGCCCGTTGCGTTCTCTCTTCGCCAAGCGCCCTCCAGCCGAAGTGAAGCGTCTTCGGCTCCTTCTCCCGCCACCTCGACCCTCATCCCCGCTCTTCGCCTCCCGCCTTCATCTGGGTCCCCGCTCACCCGTCTGCTGGACCCCGTCCTCCATCACTGTGGGCAATCCTGCGCCACCCCCTCCCCTCTACCCTCCTCTACGTACCCTCCTCCGCCACCCCCTCCCCCTCTCTGCTCTTCTCTGAAGGGGAGACGCACCCGCAATTCAGGTAGAGCACTACAAGCGTTTTCTCCGACTGAGCCCATGCTGGAGGGTTGGGTTTGCCCTCAGGGCCGGTTGCGTTCTGCGCAACGTAGGCCAGCCGCGACACGTCGCAGCAGCTGTTGTCAACGAACGTAACCCGGATACCCAGCGTCTCGTTGTAACACGTGCTTTCCCGCTCCCGGAAGAGGTGCGTGTTATCTGCGAATTGCGGCGGGGGAGCAGGGGTGTAAGGCAATCCGGGCTCGTGTTACAGAGGAGCAGCAGCGGGGACGGGCTTCAGCTTAACGCGTAGCGGCCACCGCGGGCTCACCTAGCGCCCAGCCTCCACGCATGAACCCCGGCTTCAGGAAGTTGCACAGGAAGTTCTTCTGTTGCCGGAACGTGCTGCGGGAAGAGCGGGGAGCGGTGCGGGGGCGCGAAGAGGTGTGGTGGGTGCCACAATGTGTGGTGGGTGCCGTTGCGTGCAGAGGGTGCCAGAGGTCAAGAGCTTTGGGGGTGACTTGGAACGGCGTGTGCCGTGACTGTGGGGTTCCAGGCGGCAGGAGCTATGCGGCAGGTGCCGCACTCGCCGCACGAGGCGAGGCCAGGTACGGACGGCGCCCGAGTCTGGACCCTGCCCAAGTCCTGAGCACTACTGTACGGAGCAACTCCGCACTTGAGGGGAGGGGCGAGGCGCGCCCCCCCCCTCCCCGAGTCTGGACCCCGCCAAAGGCCGGGCCCAAGTCTGGACCCGCCGACGTCCAGACCTGCACTCCACCCGCCCACGCCCGCCTCGGGCTTAAGGCGGGCCGGGAGGGCCCCCACAGTCCCCAGGGAGCCCTTTTGTACCCCTAGTAAAGGCCCGTCTTGTATGACTGCTACAAGCTCGCCGTCTCGCTCGCCTGTCGCCGTTCATATAAAGATGGAGCTTCTGGCCCGGGCCCCGCTGTGCTTGAAGCTCCAGCAAAGAGTGGTATACCTGCAACAGCAAGAGACTCGGTGGACGGGCGTCCCACAAACAGCGTCGAAACTCTGATGTCGGGATCCCCATGCGAACACGCGCGCGCGGCCGAAACATCAAGCGCACCGCACCTGTGTGCTCCACATCGCCAGCCACCAATCACGACCGCCTTTGGAGGGCACGGCCTCGAAGTCCTTGACCAGCGGGCCCTCGGGGCCGGTGCTGCTTGAGCCGGCTCGAGCGCCAACAAGCGTAGCGACAAGCAGCAGCACAGCGTTAGCTATCCTCATCTGTCTCGGTTGTTCAATTGTGGCCCCTGGCCTGGTAACGTAGGCTGCCACTGCTCTGGCGCACGACGTTTTAATCTTATGCCCTTGCCATCAGCTAAGAACGAAAAGACTGCGTGGGTTTATTCGGAAAGTAGGGGCGATTGGGGAAGCGGTGGTGAAGTTTGAGCAACCGCATCTGAAAAGCCGCGCGGGACGCAAATTCTTGTCGCATGCGCTCCGAGCACAAGCTCGCCGCTGTCCTCCGCTACTCTACACTCTGTATGGCTTCAGCTGTTCTGCGGAGGCGCAGACGCTGCGACGCGCCGTGTCGTTGCGCAGAAGCGCCACCCGCAGTTGCTCCCGGTCTGACACTCACAACGTCCCGATGGCCACTCTTCTCCACTCCCGCCGTCGGTCAGCCACGGGAACTCAACACAAGCGGCAATTTGTTGCAGAGCGCCTTGAAACGCATCTGCAGTACGTCCCGCTTCCATAAGTTCGCGCCCTCCAGGCCAGAGGCCAAGTCCGACCACTGGATCATACAAGGGGCAAGGGGAGTCATACAAAGGGCCGGGGGTCCAAGCCCTTCCCATGCCCCAGTGCTGCCACCTCAAGACTCGGAGGCAGCCCCTGCGTAGCGAGCCCTGGGAGGCCGGCGGCAGGAGTGCGAGTTGGCTTGGTTGGCTCGCGCACGGCATCCACGATGGGACAGAGCCCAGATCAGCCCAAATACGCAACCCCTACAATTATTGGCATGCCCTTGGACAGCCCCTTTGGCCGTGCCCTTGCGCACTCGCTTGCTTGCCTCTCTTCTTCTTCGCACTTCGCCTAAGATTCACCCCAACGCCCAGCTAGCGCACACGCCACGGTTGCAAGGTTGAGCCGCGCGCACCAGTACAACACAAGAGCGCCTCTCCCTCGCGCTGCAGCACCGGAGCTGCCACGGAACGGCCTGCCGTGTCCTAGGACAGGCCCCCCGCTGACCCAACGCCGCGGCCCCTTGGGACCTACCAACCCTGCCAAGGTCAAGGCCCTGCCGTCCGTGGCGCACCAGAGGTCCCCCCGACATAGAGCGGCCGAACCCGTCCCCTCGCGCTGCAGGCTTGGCAAAACGTAGCACACCCTGCGGTCGGGCTTGAGGCCCCTGCTGTCCTGAGACGCCCTTGACTTTCTCTCTCCGGTCTCCCCGGTCCCAGGACAGCTTTACTGGTTGGGACGCAGCCGCTTCTTCGCAAGTAGCACACGCACACAAGCACGGGGCGCAAGTGCCCTGGTACTGGTCCTGGTCCCAGGACCCCCCCCGTACGCCCCCCTGCAGCCGTGCGATAGCCGTCACATACGATGCCGTCCACAGACCACGTCCGCCCGCCTCCCTTCCCGTGTGACCGAGGCCCCCACAGCGCCCCGTACCCTTGACGGGGCCTCCCCCGTTCCGTATGCTTCCTGAATAAACTCTGCCAGCCGGGTACGCGCTGGGCCCAGCTGCAGCTGGGTTGCAACCTTGACCGACCTCCAGTCCGCCCTTGAAACTAATACAGTCCTGTCCTTGGTCCTTGTCCTTGTCCAGGGGGGTACCCGGTCTGCACTAGGCATCAACTGCAGCGCCCCCCAACTCCGCTGCCTCTCAAACCCTGAAGGCGCGGCTAAAAAAACCATCCTCCTGGCGCCCACCACAAACACCCCCACGACGGGCAGCACCGACAGGGGGCAGAAAGACAAACAGAGATGAGATTATAGTACAGGGTTGAGGGTTGGCCCGTAAGGAGCCACAAACGTGTCCAAAGCCTGTGTCCAAAGCCTGTGTCATCCTGTCCTGTCCCTCCCCTGCCGCGGAGGGGAACAGAGTCCCTGTCCTGGGCCAGGTCCCACGGGCATTCGGACAGGTTACTCCCGGTGCTCCCGGGACACACAACTTCAGAATCTCTCGTTCGCTCACAGCCCTCTGGCATGGGTCAAGGCGCTTTGCGGCGTCACTGGACAGACAGCCCTGGCAACATGAAATTCCCCCCACCGAAGGACACATGGTGGTGTGCGTGTGGAAGCCACGGGTGGGGTTGGGGAATGCACCCCCCCTCGCCCCCCCCCCCCTCCCTTCCCCCCCAAAAAGCAGGCGCCCAGCCTCTTTCCAGCCACACGGGCGACGGCCTGTGAAGAACCATGGACAGGACACGTGCCGGCGATCAGCAATCCTTGGGTTCCGGGGCCAGGCTATTCAGAGGGTACCCACGGCTCGCGCAGCGGGTACTGCTTTCCGTTGCACCGCGTGCACCGCATCCTCTTAGACAATTTCACTTCTGTCTTCACGTGGCCGCATGGAAACCGCACATTCCCAACAGGGCCGCTGGCCTCATTGGTAAGCCAATGCTTGCACCTTACCCCACCCTCGCTGCGTGCCTGTGCATCCGTTATCACCACCGCATATGTTCTGGGTAGTGCCTTTTGCCCCTGTCGGCGCGCCCAGCGGGCGCCCACAGTAGGCGTCAAAGGACAGGACAGGCGCCGTGTGGCTACTGGGTCGGGTCCCCCCCGCCTCACGTGCTTTGGCTTCCTCCGCGTCCTCCTGCTCCTCCTCCCGCAGGTTGCTGGCCCCACAGGCAGTCAGCGGGAGAAGCGCGTGGGGCCCGAGCGCACAAGCGACTCCTGAGAGCGACAAAGCCGTCGACAGCCCTCCAGAGCTACCGTATCAATTTATGGCAGAGTACAGCAAGGATAACAAGCCGGGGCGCAGTGCCGCGAGTGGACACTGAGCCGCGGCTCGGGATTGAAGCGAGCGATGGCTGCGTGCTCGCGCAGTAAGAGCGATAACGAACCGGGCTACGGGCAGTTCGGCCGGCACGCGGCTCCGGACACGCGAAGAGCATCCTGGCACCATCGCTCGTGCGTGCCGTGTCCCCCTTCCCACCCCCTTCGCCCAAGGCGCACGGGAAGCAATTCCGCATGGTCGAGAGCTGATAGGGCGCCTGGCCGACACGCCAGCTGCCAGCTCAGGCCCCTGGCATGCTGGCGGACACGCAGGCCGGCAGCTTGCGCCCCTGGCTTGCTGGCCAACATGCCAGTCGGCAGGGTGGGCCGACGCGCCGGCCCACAGCTCCGTCAGGCCCTTAGCATGCTAGCGCACACGCAACAACCGCGGTTGGGGGGGGGGGTCCGGGGGGGGGGGTACGTGCTCTTCGCTCCGCCTACTCGTCTCCGCCAAGCGCCGGCTTCTCGCCTCGCCCCGCCGCTCTCACCCTTTTGTAAGCTGTCTACGCTGTCTACGCTGTCTACGCTGTCTACGCTGTCTACGCTCTGGGCCTTCCTAGATTTCCACAAGGCGTACGACACGCTGGACCGGGGCTTCCTGTTTGAGTGCCTGGAAGCGCTGGGGGTTGGCAATGGCTTCCTGGCGTGGATGCGGCTTCTGCACCAGGGCACAAGATCCGCGGCCCTAGTCAACGGCGACGTATCAGGTCACCTGGAGATAACAGCAGGGGTACGGCAAGGCTGCCCATTAGCGCCGCTGCTCTACCTGGCGGCCGCTCAAGCGCTACTATCGTGGCTTGCTAAACAGGGATTCCAGATTGCTCTCTCACCCAACGGCCGCCAGCTTGTCCTCCGAGCTTCCCAATACGCAGACGACTACACGCAATTCTTGCGACCCAACACAGCCGCCGCTTTCGCTGCAGCCATGGAGACCTTTGCGCAAGCAAGTGGACAACGCCTGAACGCCAGCAAGTCGGAGCTGCTCCCCGTCGGCCTGATCCCACCGCCTGCGCCGCTGCCCGCGCCGCTGCCCGGCCCACCGCCCGCGCCGCCGCACGGCCCGCCGCCCGCACCGGCGCTGGACCCACCACCAGATCCACCGCCCACGCTGCCGCCTGGCCTGCCGCCCGCGCTGCCGCCTGGCCTGCCGCCCGCGCCGCCGCCTGGCCTGCTGCCCGCGCCGCCGCCTGGCCTGCCGCCCGCGCCGCCGCCTGGCCTGCCGCCCGCGCCGCCGCCTGGCCTGCCGCCCGCGCCGCCGCCTGGCCTGCTGCCCGCGCCGCCGCCTGGCCTGCCGCCCGCGCCGCCGCCTGGCCTGCCGCCCGCGCCGCCGCCTGGCCTGCCGCCCGCGCCGCCGCCTGGCCCGCCGCCCGCGCCGCCGCCTGGCCTGCCGCCCGCGCCGCCGCCTGAGCCGCCGCCCGCGCCGCCGCCTGGCCTGCCGCCCGCGCCGCCGCCCGCACCGCCACCCCCTGATACCTCACTGCGAACCGTCGTGAAGGCCAAGACCCTGGGGGTAACAGTCGCCAACACCGCCGCCCTGTGCAAGCCGGCCATCGCCCTGGATGGAGTCTACTCGGCTCTAACCAAGCTGGTGTCCCTGAATCTTTCAGCCTTTGGGAGAGCGTCGACGGCCTCTGGCTACGCAATCTCCAAGGTCCTGTACCACCTGGAATTCGCTTTCCCCGCCCCGCCCGAGCTGCAGCGACTCTGCAGCACGGTCGCAGCCATGGTGGACCGCAGCATGACGCCGGCGGCACACGCCAGTAACCCACACGCTCGCCTACCGGGGATAGGCTACAAGGCGATGTGCGTCCCCCCGGAGGACGGAGGGCTCGGCCTCCTCCCGGTGGTAGAACACGTACGGGCCCGACAAGCGGTGCTGGCGACACGCTGCGTGCTGGGCAGCTGCCCGAACCTCCTCCGCTTCAGGCCAGTGTGGCCGACGGTCGCAATGGAGCTCCTCCGACGAACGCACCCGGCCGTACACCCCCTCTGCCTCTTCACAGCCCAGCGGGCAGGCCCCAACGCCGCCACCAAGGTGCTGGGGACCACGGCAAACAGCCCCTGCCCGACGCTGAACATGATAACGGGGGCACTCCTCCATCTCCCCCGGGTTGAGTTGATCAAGAGCCCCGCGGTGGGGCCGTGGGTACACAGCGCGCCAGTATGGGGAAATCCGGCCCTCAGACCCGCAGCAGCGGGCCGTGGGGGGCTGGAAAGCATGTATGCGGACCTGATGGGTATCGATGAATTGAGGACTGTTGGCCAACTAGTAAGAGCCTATAGGGCAGGGGCGGGAGCAAGGGCGGGGCTCAGTGGAGCCCAGGGGGGTAGGCTGCCACCGATGGCTAGGAGCGAGTGCTCAAGGAAGGTGAAAGAGAACATCGTAGTTGGTCTGTGGGGACGAGGGGGGTATGAGTCTCTACCCGCAGCGCTACGCAATGGCCCTGCGCTCCTGGGGAGGATCGATAGCTTGATGGGCCATATTCCCGTACCGTGGGTGCAAGCAGCAACGGAGGTGGAAGAGAACCCGGACTTGGCCTGCCCAGAGGAGGAGGCATGGAAAGAACTCTTGGGATGCATAGGTTGGCGGATCGGACAGACGCTTGTGTCAGCGGCTAGGCTGTCGGTGAGCTTGGCCACGGCCCTGCAGATGGAGCCCGCTTTTGAGTATGTGAAAGGCAAGCATTTGAATTTTGTGGCAGAGGCGCTGAGTGGTGGGGGTAGGGGACGAGTCAGACCTGTTGGACCTACAAGCCACCTTGCGCAGGCTGTGGGCCCTGCGCTGGGAGAACGTGTGGAAGGAAGCTTTCTGGCGCTTGGCGCTCAACGGCTTTACTGGCTTTTCGGCACATGAAGGAACGGCCACGTGCCCATGTGAGATTGCGATGCACGGAGGGGACAGATTGCACCACTTTTGGAAATGCTACTTGGCTGAGGGCCTGGTTGATGAGATGTGCGCGTGTCTAGGGGGCGAGCAGGGCATGCCATGGACCTGGCCACTTCGCCGGTTCAATCTTTGGCTGGCTCGACCAACGGAGGGAGTTGACCAGAGAGTGTGGGATGTGGTGTGTCTTGCAGCCACGACAGCCATGGAGAAGGGACGCCGATATCTATACGCGACAAGGGAGAATGGGAATCGCCTCGGGGTGCTGAACCGTGGACGTGTGTTGGTGTCAGCTGAGTTTTGGGGAGCGCTTCACTCTTTTGCTGCGCTCAGGCCACCAAGTGGCTGGGAGACAATACCGGCGGACCACCCTTTCCTGCGAGTCTCAGGTGGCAGATTGACTGTGCAGGAGCCCCCAGGCGTCCTGGCCTTGATTGACGATGATTAAAGGCACAGCGGAATTAGTGGAATAGTACTGAGGGGGGCTCTACGGGCCCGACCCTAGCAACGTGGTGTGACGACCGAAAGTCAGTCACGTTGCGTGGGTGTCGGTGTGCAGGTGGCACACCCAGTAGGTGGCGCTCTCGCTCAACCCC
Organism: Edaphochlamys debaryana; assembly: GCA_016858145.1. Taxonomy (NCBI): domain Eukaryota; kingdom Viridiplantae; phylum Chlorophyta; class Chlorophyceae; order Chlamydomonadales; genus Edaphochlamys; species Edaphochlamys debaryana. The sequence continues at coordinate 6,167 of JAEHOE010000344.1, read as the reverse complement.
TCCCCTTCTGGAGGCGGTTCCTGCTGTAACCATCGCATCCTACGCTCCTCAGGCGGCTCTAGGGTGTGCTCGTGGCTCTGCTGCCTGCGTCGCCGCGCTGGCATGCGGTCTCGAGCAAGGTCCTCCTGAGTTCCCTGGAGTTCCTGACACCACTTTCGCTCTTCTCCGGCGGTTCTCCCGTCACTCACAGGTCTGTATACGTTTGGTTCGGAAGGGGCGGGACCGCTTGCGAGCCGCCAGAGAGCTGACAGACGGGGGTGACAGGGTGACAACGTGCTCTGTGCCCTGTGCCCCTCCGCGCCCCCTGAGTAGCTTTTCGCGTACCCCGTCTCCCAGTTCCCCTTCCCCCTGAGTAGCTTGATTCGGCATCCTCCGGTCAGCTGCTTGTGTACCCTCCGCACTCCTTGCAACCCCCTGGGCCCTTGCCCGGCAGGCCGGCACCCGGCACCCGCTTGATCTGGCATGTTCCTGTCACCTGCTTGTGTACCATTCTCGTCCCTTCGCCCCGCTTGCCCACCCTGCCCGCTCGCCCCCTGCGCCCCACCGGCCGCGCCCCGCCGCACCCCTCAGCCTCCCTGTGCTTTCAAGGAGGTGATATGGGCTCCTTCTGGCAGCAATGCCCTCGTGCTCTGGGGCGCTTTTTCCATTGTGTCGTATCCTGTCCTTGGTGTACCCCGACTCTGGTCCTAACGGAGCGTGCGGGTTGGGTCGACACCTGTAACATCTGTCTGTCTGTCTCCCCCTGCTCCCCAATGTTGATGCACTCTGCTGGCCTTGCTTGTCGCGTCACTCGTCTCCCATGTCTCCTTTCCCCCGCTCCCCGCGTCTCCCACACCGTCCTCCCGGGCCCACGCAGAACCCGCTTTCGCATCTTCCTGTCTTCTGCGTGTGTACCCCCAACGCCCCTCGCGCTCTCTGCGCCCCTTCACCCCTCCCCCCCACGCCCCTCGCCCTGTGCCTCGAACCCCTCAACCAAGCAACCCGAGCTCCCTGTGCCCCTCGCGCACTATTTGACCCCCAAGCCCATCCCTTCTTGTTTGCTGTTAACGAGCACAGGAAATCCAGGAAAGCTATACTGAGGGCATCTGGGCGTGAGCTCGCGGGCTGTGCCGAGGTGTCAACGTTAAATTTTGGGCAATCGCCCAAAATGCGTTTTGGGACGAGTGTAGGACGGCCCTCACCCCCGCGTTGAGGGCGGGGGAGAGGGGGGGTGGGACGTGGTTGCTGTGTGTTTTGGCGGTACGACCGGTGGCCAGCAGTATTGGAGTCTGACCCCGCCCCCCTTGCGTTTGCGTTTTCAGCTGGTGCGTTGCCGAAATGAGCAGTCTGCCGGCAACGAGACCGGCGTAGTGTCTTTATACTGTTGGTTGCGCGATTTCCTTTGGAGGTGTGAAGCCGACGACTACCGTGATGCCAGGTGTAACAACTGGATATTGAGGAGCAACGCGCGGCGGTACAGCCTCGTTCGCCAGGCTCCGACATGGACATCCCGACTCGGGAGAAGTCCCCGACGTGGGAAAGCCAGCTACCTATCGGCCGCAACATAGAATGGCAAGTGATTGGAATGGAAAGGGGGGTAATCCCTTGGTTGCCGGAGCCACATGGCTCCTGAGGTCGCCCGACGAAAGGGCTTGCGTTCTGAGAGTTCTTCCGAGCGCTCGTAGTGCTTGTGGTTTGTGCCCCTGGAGAGGGGCGGCGGCGGCAGGGCCGGGTGCGGGGCCGCTGCTGGGCGTGTTGCTTGCGTTGTGTACCCTTGCGGAGGGGCGGCGGCGGCAGGGCCGGTTGCGAGGCCTGCTGCGCCCGTGTTGCGTGCGTTGAGTACCCCTGGCGAGGGGTGGGGCGGCAGGGCCGGGTGCGAGGCCTGCTGCGCGCGTGTTGCTCGCGTTGCGTACTCCGTGAGAGGGGTGGGGCGGCAGGGCCGGTTGTGAGGCCTGCTGCGCGCGTGTTGCTTGCGTTGTGTACCCCTCGAGAGGGGCGGCGGCGGCAGGGCCGGTTGCGGGGCTTGCTGCGCGCGTGTTGCTTGCGTTGCGTACCCCTCGAGAGGGGTGGCGGCTGTAGGGCCGGTTGCGAGGCCTGCTGCGCCCGTGTTGCTTGCGTTGTGTGCCCCTGGCGAGGGGCGGCGGCGGCAGGGCCGGTTGCGGGGCCCGCTGCGCGCGTGTTGCTTGCGTTGTGCACCCCTGGAGAGGGGCGGCGGCTGTGGGGCCGGTTGCGGGGCTTGCTGCGCGCGTGTTGCGTGCGTTGCGTACCCCTCGAGAGGGGTTGCGGCGGCAGGGCCGGTTGCGGGGCTTGCTGCGCGCGTGTTGCTTGCGTTGCGTACCCCTCGAGAGGGGTTGCGGCGGCAGGGCCGGTTGCGGGGCTTGCTGCGCGCGTGTTGCGCGCGTTGTGTATCCCGGAAGTGGTTTGCAGCGGGGTCGGCTGTTCGGTCGGTGTGCTTGTCTGTCTGCATGTGGGTCTGTCCGTGTGACCTTGGCAGGCGATCTCCGTGAATGGGTAGCGTGGGGGCCTTTGTGTGTGGCCAAGACGCACGGTCTATCTCCGTGAATGGGTAGCGTGGGGCCTATGTGTGTGGCCAAGACGCACGGTCTATCCCCGTTAAAGGATAGCGTGGGGCCTACGTGAGTGGCCCACATGCGGTCTATCCCCGTGAAAGGATAGCGTGGGGCCTACGTGAGTGGCCCACATGCGGTCTATCCCCGTGAAAGGATAGCGTGGGGCCTACGTGAGTGGCCCATATGCGGTCTATCCCCGTGAAAGGATAGCGTGGGGCCTACGTGAGTGGCCCACATGCGGTCTATCCCCGTGAAAGGATAGCGTGGGGCCTACGTGAGTGGCCCAATGTTTTTAAGGCGGTGTATCTGTCTAGTTGTAGCTCGGGATTAGGTGAGGGGGTTGTGCTTGCACCGGCGGGCAGTGCCGACGGTGCAAAATATGGGGGGAACCGCCGTTCGTTTCGACTAAGGGGGGGGAACCTGTGGCGTGATCGGGCCGCAGGCAGCTGCCCTCCGTGTGAGATGTTGGCGGTCCCCTCGAAATCTTCCCCTACCTAATTTCACTTCCCCCCCGGGGCCAGGGTTACCGATCGGTACCTGGCCGTTGGGTGCCTGGCTGTTGTTTATTGCTTGCTTGGCTGTTTCTTATTGATTGGTGGTGCGCGGGTAGTGTTGTCTTGCTGCGGTGTCCGGTCCGCCAGTCACTTCTGGTTTGGTCCGTGTAAATACAGGTGGGCCCTTGCGGGCCTTCCTTGTCGGTGTCTGTTGACACCGCTTCAGTGGGCTGCTGGGTGTCTGCCCTTTCGGGGGGGCCTGTCTGAAACGCAGCACCAACATGGCACGTTCGGGCACTGATGTTACTCACTCACGCTCCCGGTGGTGTTACCTCAGTGTCGCGCTTATGTGCCCGCTGCCCGAATTGCCCGCCCCTGCGCTGCTGCCTGGGACCATCCGCCCGGCGGAGTCCGCCGTTGCCCCCACATCAGCCCCGCTACCGTGCGCCCCACTCCCCTCGCCCGCCGCCGCTTCACCCTTCGTCTCCTGCGGACGTCTCGCCCCCCCGCCCCCAGCTGGCCGGGATGTTGTGGGCCGGAAATGCATTTTGCTGGCCTTGCTTTTTGCGTAACCTCGTCCCCCGTTTCTCATTCCCCCAGCAGACGAGTCCGAATGCGTTGCGTGGTGCGGCCCTTAGGATCACCCGTGCGGCTGCTTGCCCATACCTGTCGCTCTGCCTCTCCCTCTTTCTGTCGCGTTGCGCACAGCCTAGTTGCGTTCAGCTGCATCCCCCTTCGTCGTCGTCCGGACTACGCTGCACGGCCCCTGCGAGCACAGAATCCCCCGTTTCTCATTCCCCCAGCTGGCCCCGCACTGGCGTGCGACCGCGCAGCACATGGGAGCCTGGATACAGGCATACAGCAGCAACTCTAAGGGGCGAGCTTAATCCCTGCAGAGTAGAGGAGTTTGCATTGTGCGTCCCCACAACTTCACAGTCTTGGCCTTAGTGCCCCGGCAGTGCTGAGTCTCGTGTTCTCGGCTGATGTCAGCAAGCTGTGGTTTGGCATCACGGGGTGTCACTCTCGAGAATGCTGGCTGGCTATACCGTGGCAGCCCTGCCAGCTGTGGCCAGGGAGAATCCTTGTGCAGCGGCACGCTACACGTCAGCAGGGGTGAGAAAGGGGAGAGAAAGAAGGGCATGAACTATACCTTGCTTGCGGTCAGCGCAATCGGCCCTGAGTCACGGTGCAGTGGATGGCCTGTAGCCCGCAGCAGCAGCATTGCAGAAACCCAGCGGGGCCTGCATCTGATGGCACGCCTACTAACGGTGTCCATCACCTCTGGACTCGACACCTCACCACTCTGGCCGCTCCGGCCGAACCCGCACCCAGCTACCCGTTGTCTATAATAATCCAGCTACACCGCCGCCCTCCACACAGACCATGCATTCATTCACCATCCACCTGTTGCAAGTGCATCACCTCCGCACACGCTCCAAGCCAGGGGCGTTCAGGGCCGCCTTCAGGGCCGCGCAAACGCACGGCCGATGGCCTTGTTGAGGCGCTCGTGCTCCGCCTGCGCCTGCTCCAGCAGCGCCTTCATGCCCGCGGCCGAGGGCGGGATGCCCTCGTAGCGATGCAGCTCGGCCGTCAGGTCAGACAGCTGAGCCGCCAGACCGTCCACGTCAGCAGCCAGCGCCGTGAGCGCCTCGTGGCCGTACTGCGGGGAGGTGGGCGGACGGGAGGGCGGGCGGGGGCATTGTGGGATGTGGGTCGAGGCGATGTGGGTCAGTGGAGTGATGTGGGTCGGGGCCAGCCAGGATGCCGAAGTGGCAAGAGGCGCACAGCCAGACCTATTTGCTACACACCGAATCGCGCAACGGCTGGCTGCCCGCACTCAACCGCTGGCTGAGGGCGTCCACTGCTCTGCACCCTGCAGCAATGCTCCCCCGAGTGCACCTTCTTCCTCCCCAACGTGACCCTTCGGTCCTTGCCCTGCCGCCCCGCTGCCTGCTCCCCCGATCCGCGCATCCCATCCTGCCCAGCGCCCGCCCACCTCGGGCCGGAACCCCGACGCCTTGAGCTTCAGGTCCAGCTGCCCCAGCCGCTTCACGTACTCCTCCGCCCTTGCCAGCATCGTCTTGCCGTCAGCCTCGCGCGTCGCCAGCCCCCGCTCTACCTCGGCCTGGGCCTCCCGCGCCGCAGCCAGGGAGCCGGCCATATCGTCGGCTGCGCGGCAGGCGGCGGCGGCGGCGGCACGGAGCTCCTTGGCGGCGCGGCGCCGCTTGTCCTGGAACGGTTTGACAAGGAGCGGGTCGGTTGTTGCAGAGCGCGACAGGGCGGCAAGAGGGTGATGGAGACCGCATCTGCCTACCCCGCCTCGGGCCTCACACGGTCACACCCCATCGGGTCCCCTTTCCCCTTTCCCGCTGACGGCATGACGGTGGCCCATTCTGCACCGCAGCCGGCTGGCCCACCTCCTCCCGCCGGGCTTGCAGCGACTCTGCGTCCCGTGCCACCCACGCCGCCAGCATCGCCCCGTCCGAGGCCGTGGCGAGGCCCAGGCCGCTGCTCACGGCCCCCAGCCCCCGCGCCGCGTCCTTGGCCGCAGAGGAGAGCGGGCAGGCCTCGTGCTGCGAGCGCAGCTCAGCAGCTGCGCGGTTTATTTGGGGCAGGGAATGGGGAGGGGAGTCTGAGCTGCATCGGTGGGAGGTGGAGTGGGGCCAAGTGCTGCCGCAAGGGCGCCGCAAACAGCCACCCTGGGTGCCATGGAGTGCGCAACGGCGGGCCTTTCCGCTATGCGCCAAGCGAGACATCGTCCGTGCAGGTCGTGGACGGGATACTGATGTATAGAACTTCCTGCCTTGTTGAAGAGCGGCCCCTCCTGCTCACCCAGCCTGTGGTACTCGTCGCGTTGTCGCCGGTGCTCAGCCTGCACGGCCAGCTGGCTTGCCTCCGCCTGCGGGGTGCACGGGTTGGGCATGTGGAGGCTTGCTCTGTCGAACAGGCGCCCTCAGACTGTGCAGGCGCCCCTGCGAGACGGAGCGCTGCGCAGCGCTGGACTTGGCGCCGGCTGCCTCAAGCGGCCCCCGCAAGCCCCCCGGCCAGATCCCGGGTTGGCACTTCAGCCGCTGAGGGCACGCGCCATCGCGCACCTTCTTGTACTGGTCTAGCAAATCCTGTG
>JAEHOE010000343.1:0-33807 GCA_016858145.1 Edaphochlamys debaryana | reverse complement strand
CCGAGGAGCGCCGCTCCGCCGCCCCTCACCCCCCACCCACCCCCCTCAACCGGCCTCCCAACCCCTCGCCCCCAACCCCCAACTCCCTCTATCCCCTCAGCTGAAGCTGGCCGAGGAGCGCCGCTCCGCCGCCGCCGCCGCCGTGGCCGCGCAGCGCGAGGCGCACGAGGCGGCGGTGTGCAAGGTAGACGCTCTGGAGATCGAGCGGAAGAAGGTGAGGCCGGGTAGAGGGGGCGGGGGGAGGAGGGAGGAGGGAGGGGGGAGGGGGGAGGGGGGGAGCTCGGGTGTGAAGAGGGGGGGATCGAGCGCAAGGACGTGGCGGACGAGGCCTGTGTGTTGGTGAACCGGTCGAGAGCGGGCGGCCTTCCCGCCGCACTCCCATCTCCACCCACCCATTCGGCATAACGCCTCCACCCTTGCACCCAACCGGGCACCCAACCCCAATCCCTCCCCACTCCACCCACACACCCACCCTTCCCCCCACCCTCCCCCCACCCCACCCTCCTCCCCCTACCCCCTACCCCCTACCCCCTTTCTACCCCCCCCAGCTCCGCGACGAGACCCGCCGCGCCAAGCAGGAGCTGGGCAACCGGCGGGGCGAGGAGGGGGCGCTGCGGGGGGCGGCGGAGGCGGCGGAGCGGCAGGCGGCGGGGTACGACGCGGAGCTGGCGAGGCTGCAGGTGGAGGGGGGAGGGGGGGGGAGAGGGGGGGCAATGAGTCGGGGAGGGGAGCCAGTCTGCAGTGGCAATGACGAGCCCACTCTCGTGTTCTAGGCCCCCCTCCACCACCTCTCCACCACCATCACCTCTGTCTTTCAACCTGGAAACCTCCTCCATCCAAATCTGAGGCCGGTGTTTGTTGCACTTTCGTCCCGCCCCCTGCCCCCCCCCCCCAGTCCGAGCTCTCCTCCCTGCGCAAGGAGCTGGCCTCCGACATGACCTCAGCGCTCACACCCGGGGAGCAGCAGGAGCTCACGTGAGGGAGGGGGTCTGGAAAGGGAAGAAGGGGAAGCGCCCGGGAGGGACGAGGGGGACGGAGGGGGGCTGGACATCGGAGGTGGGCGAGGCTGTGAGGGGCGAGGGAGGGGGGGGGAGGCGCCGCGGCGGGATGTCCGTTCGGGTCCGGGGCAGGGCCCCCACCCCCCACCCCCCCCACCCCAACAGCGGCCTCCACGCCACCGAGGAGGGCCTCAAGCGGGAGCTCCGGGCGGCGGCGCAGGCCCGCGACCGAGCGGCGAGGGAGGTGTCCCGCGCGGCCGCCCACCTGGAGGCGGTGACGCGCAAGCAGGAGGCGGAGCTGGCGGAGGCGCTGGCTACGGACGACGTGGCCAAGGAGAGGTGGGAATTGGGGGGGGAGGTAGAGGGGGGGTTAAGGGGGGCGGGGACTGCGGATACAAATTGTGGGAAGGAGGGTAGGGGCAAGGGTGTGGAGCAGGCCCTGGCTACGGATGTTGTGGCCAAAGCGAGGTGGGGCGCGTGGGGTAGAGAAGGGAGTTGTTAAGGAGGGGAAAGAGAGGGCGGGGATGAGTTGACGTATTGTTGACAATAGGCGAAGAAGGAAAGGTGGGCCACAGGGCCTATCCGGGCGCCCCACCTCCTTCCCAACATCCTTTTCCTCCCCATTCTCCGCTCTTCCCCCACCCCCCCAAAAGGGCCGAGCTGGACTCGCTGGCTGCCCGCCTGGCCGATGTGGTGCGGTCGGCGGAGGAGGCGGCGGGGGCGGCGGCGGCGGCGGAGCGGCGGGCCGAGGAGCTGGGGCGGCGCGCGGAGGAGGCGCGGCGGCAGCGGGACGAGCTACGTAGCGCTGCGGCCAAGCGGGAGGCGGAGGGTAGGGCGGAGAGGGTGGGGGGGGGAGGGGGAGGAGCAAGAGGTGAAAGCTGACGTCAAGTTAGGTGACGCGCAGCGGCAGAGCAGCCTTCGTCCACCCCCGCAACCCGGCCGACGGCGGACGTGGCGAAGGGGGGGGAGGTGGCGGGGGGGGGAGGGGGGGGGGAAAGGGAGCGGGAGGGGGGGGGGAGGGGGGGGGAGGGAGAGGGAGGGGGGGGGGAGGCTGCGTCGGCCGGGATCAAGGGGGGGATCCAGGAGAATGAGAGAGGGTAGGGATTTCGTGATTTTCGAGGAGGGGGGGTAAGGGGGCAGGAACTGACTTCGTGCTGTTGCATTGTGTAGTGCTCCACCGCTGTCGCATGTATTGAACCCCACACCCCTACCTCTCCCTCCACCCCCACTCCCTCCACCCCACCCCACCACCCCTTCCCCCAACAGCCACCGACACGGCCCGCTCGCTCGAGTCGCTCGAGGCCCGCCGCTCCGCGCTTCTGTCCCGTAGCAGCGAGGCGGAGCGGCGGCTGCGGGAGCTGGGGGCGCTGCCGGCGGACGCATTCGACCGGGCCTACACGGGCATGGGGCACAAGGTGTGTGTGTGGGGGGGGAAGGGTGATGGAGGGGGGCATGCGATGAGGAGGAGCTGGTAGGAGCTGCGAGGTCTCTGGATGGGGAGGCGAGCTCACACGGGCATGGGCTGTACCGACCATAGTTCTCTCAGAGAAAACCATCCCTCCCCCTCCGCCCACCAGACACACACACACCACCTCCCCATCTCCCCCGCCCCCCCTCACCCCTTCTCCCCCCAACCCCTGCCCCCAACCCCCCCAGGAGCTGGTCCGCTCCCTGGAGGAGGTGGGCTCCGCCCTGGAGCGCTTCGCGGGCGTCAACAAGCGGGCGCTGGAGCAGTACGCGGACTTCGCGGGGCAGAGGGGGGAGCTGGTCAACCGGCTCAAGGAGCAGGTGGGGGGGGGAAGGGGAAGGGGGAGGGGGAAGGGGGAAGGGGGCGTTGCGGGTGGAGGTATGCCGGCCTGCTCGGGCTCCGTGGGGGCAGGGGAGGAGGGCAAGGCGTCTGCGCGTCTGCAAGCGCCTGCGCGCATGCACGCTCCACGTGGCGTCCCCCCAATCCACCTCAAGCCTCCCCAATCCACCTCAAGCCTCCCCAACCACCCAACCACCCAACCACCCAACCACCCCAGCAAGCCTCCGAGTCCAAGATCCGCGAGCTCATCTCTGCCCTGGACGCGCGCAAGGACGAGGCCCTGGAGCGCACGTTCAAGGGAGTGGCCAAGAACTTCAGGGAGGTGTTCGCGGACCTGGTCCCTGGTAAGGGGGGGGGAGGAACGGGTAGGGGGAGGGAGGCAAGGAAGAGGGGGGGAGCTGCAGGGAGGCAAGAAGAGGGGGAGGCGGGAAATGTACTTCAGGGAGGTGTTCGCGGACCTGGTCCCTGGTAAGGGGGTTGGGGGGTTTGGGGTAGGGGGGGGCGTTAAGGGAGAGGGGGGAGCTGACGGGAGGCAAGGGGAGGGGTGTGAAGGGATGGAAGGGGGTAGGGAGCGCATTTGTAGAGGAAAGGGGGGGGGGCGAAATTGGCTTTTCCGGGTGACAACCGGGACGCCCAGAAGCGGGAGGGCCGGCAGGCCGCGGAGCGACCCCCCCCCCCCCTCCCTTTCCCCATATCCCCCCCCCCATTCCCCCAGGCGGGCAGGGCGAGCTGGTTATGATCCGTGCGGCGGGGCGCAACGCCATGGGGGCGGGGGCCGAGGGCGAGGAGGAGGAGGAGGGCGGCGGCGGTGGCGACAAGTACAGCGGCGTCAAGGTCAAGGTCCGGTTCGCGGGGGCGGGGGAGGCGGTGAGTGAGGGCGGGGGCGAGGAGGGGGGGGCCGTTGGGTTCACGGTGTTTGGGGGCCGGCCAGGGGTGAGTTGATCTCAGGCAGGGGATCCTTGCATGCGTCCGTCAGCCTCGCAGCTCCCTCCGTCCACCGCGCCGGACCCCCCCCCATACCCCCCTCTGCCCCTCACCCCACGTCCTCCCCCCCAGGTCTCCATGCGCGCCCTGTCCGGCGGCCAGAAGACGCTGGTGGCGCTCGCGCTCATCTTCGCCATCCAGCGCTGCGACCCCGCGCCCTTCTACCTGTTCGACGAGATCGACGCGGCCCTGGACCCGCAGTACCGGTGGGGGGGGGAGGGGGGGAGCGGAAAGGGCGTAAAGGGGATGGGAAGGCAAGGGGTTGGAAGCGGCGCTGGACCGCAACACCAGGGGGCTTGACGGAAGGAGGCGCGAGGCCGTGGGGTGGGGAGGGGGGGTAAGGGGAAGGGGGGATGATGGCCGGCGCAAAACGGGGCAAGCGAGGTGCTTCAGGAAGGGGCGCTCCTGCTTCGATGAGGGGCCACCCCAGGCCTCGGGGTCAGCGGGCCCAAGCGGGTGCGGTCTGCATGGAGAGGATGGGCTGGCCCCAGCGCACACACCACAACACACCTCGGCTTCGCCACTCAAGTCCTTCTTCAACCCCCAAAAACCACCTTTCCCCTCCCTACCCGCCCCTCTCCCCCCCGCCCCCAGCACCACGGTCGCCGCCATGCTGCGGCGCCAGGCGCACGACCCGCGCAACCCCGCGCAGTTCATCGTCACCACCTTCCACCCGCAGGTTGGACAGAGGGGTTGGGGAAGGGGGGGGAGGACGGGGGGGCACAGGGTATGGGGTACCTTGATAGGGCTGAAGGCCACGGGTAAAGTTACTGTCACCACCTTCCACCCGCAGGTGCGCGGACAGGGGTTGGGGAAGTGGGGGCTGCTAGGGGCCTCAGGGGTTGGGGTCCGTCCAAGCCCCTTCTCCCCTCCACACCCTCCCACCACCGTTCCCCTCTCCCCCACCCCCCCTTTCCCCCCCTCCCGACCCAGATCGTGAACGAGGCGGACGCGCTGTTCGGTGTGGCGCACACCAACCGCATCTCCCGCGTCTACGCCATCAAGCGGGCGGACGCGCTGCAGTTCCTGCAGGTGGGGGGGGGGGGGGGCGGGCGGGCAGGAGGCCGTGGGGTTTAGACAGGAAGGGGGGGAGAACGGGGCGGGAACGGGGCGGACGCCCTGCAGTTCCTGCAGGTTAGGGGGGGGCGGAGGGAGGGTAAGGGGGGGTTGCAGAAAAAGGGAGTCATGGGAGGGGAGGGGTGGAGAGATGGCGGACGCACCCAGTTCCTGGAAAGAGAGGGGGAAGGTGTTGGGGGGGAAGAGGGACCTAGGAGCGCTGGGGATGTGGACGATGGGAGCGAGCGGACGCCCACTCCAGGGCAGGCCGGCGGCAGGGCCGGGCTGGAAGGGTCCTGAAGGCATCCTGCGCCCGACGGCACTCACGGGCCCTGCGGTGAACGGCATCCCCGCTGCCGCCCTCCGCAGCGACTGCGGACACCCCTCATCCGCAGCGACTGCAGCGACTGCAGATGTCCTTCAACCCACAACCCTTCCCCTTCCCTTCCTCCGCCCCTTCACCCCCCCCCCCGCCAGGCTGCCGAGGAGCAGGCCAATCAGGCGGCAGGAGGCGGCGGCGGCGGGGCCGTGGCGGCGGCGGCGACGACGGGCGGCGCGGGCACCAGCGCCGCCGCTGCGACGGGGGCGGGGACCAAGGGCACAACAGGGAGCGGCAAGGGCAGCGGCGCTCGCGGCCGGCGGGGGGCGGCGGCGGGGGCAGGGGCGGCCAAGGCGGCGGCTCGCAAGCGGCCGGCGCGGCGGCAGGCTGAGAGCGAGGACGACGATGAGGAGGAGGAGGGCAGTGAGGGGCTCGAGGGGGAGGGCGTTGCGATGGACGAGGACTGAAGGGTGGGGAGGGGCGGAGGCGGGGCGGGGCGGAGGCGATAGCCCTTACGAAAGCGCGAGGAGGCCAGGCGTCTGCGCGGGAGGGCGACTTAGGGAGGGCTGGGGAAGAGGAGTGGAGCTGTGGCGACACGCCACGCTTGGGGGGGTGGGCAGCACGAGGATAGGCAAGGAGGGAGCGCCTTGAGGCTAGGACACAGGTGGGAGTAGGGGGTGGGAGAAAGGGCTGGCGGACAGGGGCAAAGGAGGTCGAGCTGTGGGTACACGCCGTGTGCTGGGGTGGGGGGTGGGGGCCTGTGCCCGGGGTCGGGCAGCGCCGAGGGCAGGGCACGGCAGGATGGCGGAGGCAGGCGACCTGGGCTCTGAGCTGGTGGTCTCTGTCCGCTGGAGGGGACGCTTCGAGAAACGAACGACGGACGCGGAGGAGGAAGGGAACGAATGCATGTGGCAAGCCTGGTGTCCGGGAGCCGGAGAACCGTGGTGTCTGGGAGTCGGATAGTCGTGTAGCACTGGCCGATCCAGATCCGGAGGGAAGGCAACAGAGTTTCGGGGCCGGGTGTTCGGGGAGGCAGGGGGGGAGCGGAGGCAGAGTTCGGGCAGGTGGAGGCGGGGTTCGTGCGGCCCAGGGGTACCAGCGGCTGCCCCTGCCTCGCAGGCTGCCTTCCAAGCGCACAGCGCCATCCTGCAACAGCTGCGGCGTGACTGTGTGATGCAGTGAGCTTCACGCTCGACGTCCTCCTCCGTGGCCGCGGGTCGGGCGTCACCGCCGTATTCCGGAGCAATGCGAGAGCTTGCCCCGCTGCTCCCGCGCTGAGCGCCCATACATCCCGCCACCAGCAAACCCTATCCGCGCGAAATTCAAATTGAATCATAGCCTATTTCAGATTGCTAGCTAGAGCCATGCGCGGCGCCACCAGCTCACTGCGGCTGCTGCTCGCGGCCGCCTGCGCCGCCGCGGCCCTGGGCGCTGCGGCCGGTGCCCTCCCCACCGCTCGCACCGACCGCACAGGCGACGGAGCGGAGGAGCTGGGCCTACCTCGCACCGCGGCCCTCCCCGCCTCCCTGCCCCTGGCCGCCCTGCCCCTGCCCCGGCGCCTGCTGCTGCAGACCGTGGGCGCCAGCGGCCTGCCCAACACGGCCGTGGGGGCCAGCGGCGGAGGTAGCAGCGGCAGTGGCGGCAGCGGCAGCGGAACCGGTGGGTGTGGTATAGGAGGTGGGCCTGTGGTGAGGGAGCCCCGGGACCGGGAGCCCGTCACACGCTCTGCACCCAGCTGCAACGCTCTGGTCCCATGTCCCGTCTTTCCTCTCCCCCCACCCTTTCCGGCTCCCCGCAGGCGCCACCGCCACCGGCACTGCGCCGGGGGGTGGCTCCTCCGGCTCTGGCGCCGCCAGCACCCCCTTCAACGGCGGCTCAGGTGGGCGGTGGGGGAGGGTTGGGGCAGGAAGGACACAGCAAAATAGACCCAAGCAGAGCAGGGAGACGAGGCTTGGGGATGGTGTTTGGCTGTGGGCGCCGCTTGTCACTGGGCTTGCGCTTGAGCAGAGGAGCACGCGGGTAACAAGCGCCCCCAAGCCGGCTCTTGCCTCAACCCCGCAACCCACTTTGCACGAGTCCCCCCTCCCCTCTCCCCCTCCCTCCCTCCCTCCCTCCCTCCCCCCCCCACGTCCCCCAGGCACCAGCCAGGGCACCGCTGGCAGCGGCACCGCGGGCGGCACCGGCACCGCGGGCTCGGGCCCCGACGCCGGCACCGACGCCACCGGCCCCGCGGGCCTCGCCACCTCCACGGGCAGCACCAGCGGCGCGGGCGCCGCCCTGGGCTCCGACACCATACAGCGGCCGTTTGGGGGTGAGCGGGGGTCGTGGGGGCGCTTCGTAAATGCAGGGAGGCGTGCAGTTTACGGGTTAAGCATTTGGGAGTAGCCGGTTGTCGCCGGCCCTGCAGGGCTTTGGACCTTTCAAGTGCAGCCTCCGCCCCTCGCTCATCCCACCCGCCAAGGCCTCCATTCCCCCACCCTCCCTGTCCCCTCGCTGTCCCCTCGCTGCCCCCCAGGCGCCTCGGGCGTCCCCGGCTCCGGCACCAGCGGGGGGCAGACGGTGCTCCCCGAGACCACCACGCAGGGGGTGTTCGGAAGCACGGGCAACACGGGTCGGGACATCGGGGGATCGGCGGTGGCCACCGGAACGGCAGGGCGGCGCCGGCGCCAGGAGTAGCCTGGGAACACCTTCGGAGAAGCGGGATTAGGATAGGGTCAAATGGTGGCTTGGAGGCAAGTGACCGCTAACTTGGCTGGGGCAAGGGGCCATGAATGGGGCAGGCTGCCGGAGGCATGCATGGAAGGAGTTGAGGTTGGGGAGAGCCGGCGAGTGAGAGGAGGTGGAGCTAGCTTGCTGAGCTGGGTGGCTGTTTGTGGTGGGGCCGTGTTGCAAAGGTGAAGCGCGTACAAGGGGAGGAGGCGGGACTCTGCCGGGCGGAGCTGAGAAGAGGGGGGGGTGGGCAGCGACAGCTGCGAAGCCGTTCCCGTACGTGCGTGCCACTGGTCAACCGCAGCTCCGCTCCCGTTTCTTTTCCTAGAGACTTAACTTTCTGGCATGATAGCGAAGTCTGCAAGCGGCTGTTACCGCGGGAAACGGGTCCGCAGCGAAGGCCGTATGTAAGAATGCGCACCCTCCGGCCGACCAGTTTCACCTCGTGAGCCCACCTAACACATTGACCCCGCTAGGCTAACTTGATATCTAACATAACTGCGCGTACCTATATCTAGCTATACCTGAACGTGCATCGTCAAGCGCCTAAGGCGGTAACCATGTCGACCGTCTCAGTTAAGGCTCCTGCTAGGCTTCTATGCCATGCCCTGGCGCTTCTGGTGCTTGCTTTAGCCGTATCGGCCTCGTCACACAAGACGGAGAGCAGTGTGCAAGGTGCGTCAATGCACGCAGCTCGCGGGCGGAGCAGCCCGACTCGGCCTGTGTAACTGAGGTCTCCTTAAGTCTCAGAGAGGACAAGGGGAGAATTATGCCTACCCAGGTGGCACGCATGCCAATGCCGGCTGGCACGGCTGGCACCCGCCTTTTCCCCCTCCCGCGGACGAATGCTGTCTCGCTCCCTGAGATAAGCACGGGTAATGACCATAGCAGCATACAGGGCGTTGCCTGAACCCCATCCCCAACTCGGAAAGTACCGGTACTGCCGCCACCTCAGCTGCCACGTACAGATTTGCGTACGTACTCCGTACCAGCATTCTCCCTAGCCGACAGCAGCACTGTAGCCTGCGCGCTGCAGGGGGCTGCGTGGGCACCCACACAGCACAGCGCACCACACACCTCCGCCCTGGGGGCCCTCGCCCTCCTCCCTAACCCTGAACGCTCACCCCTCAGCCCTCCGCCCCTTCCCCCCACCCCAACACCGCCCCCTGCCGCAGACTTCCCTTTGCGGCACGATGGCGCCAGGTCGCTACTGCAGGTGGCGACGACGTGCCCACTCCCTTTCAGTAAGCAAGGCTCGCCCGCTGTCTACCTCGGCCGGTGCCTGAATGAAGCTTACCGCCGCCCCGCCTCGCACACATGCGCCTGCCGCCCCTGGTCCTACCTCATCGCGCACTCTCGTCTGACAGTCCCCCCCCCTCCCTCATGATAACAAAACGGGGCCGCCACCGCAGATACGTCCGCGCCGATGCCCGCCTGTTGCGTGGACCGCTCCTGCGCCAACAACACCGCCTGCGGCCCGGTCTGCTACACCTGGTCCGGCAACTGCCCCGTGGGCACGTGCTGCACAGCGGGTGGGGGAGGGGGGGGAGGGGGGGAGATGGAGATGCTGGGAGGGGGGAAGGGGGGGAAGGGGGGAGATGGGAAGCCGGACAAGGGAAAGGGGCGCAGAAGGGGGAAGGGCGCGTGCCATCCGTGCAAGAACGGTAGCTAGGCATGCTCGCAGGCAGGGGCATGGAAGGCGGGCGACCCGGCGACTCCTAGTGCGGCCGCCAACCTCCGCGGCTGTGACCGCCGACGCACGCTCGCTTGTGCCCATCCCCCCATCCCCCATCCCCCCAGGCCAGTACTCGCAGGGCTCCTGCAGCCCCAGCCCCTTTGTGGGCGGCGTGCAGGTCTGCCGGCCCTGCTCCTCCTTCCTGGGACTGGCCTGCCCCGCCAACGCCACGCTCTGCTGCCTGGACGGCACATGCGCACCCTCCCTCAGCCGCTGCCCCTGCGCCTTCACCTCACACTGCCCCCGGGGCTACTGCTGCACAGGTGGGGGACTTACAGGCAAAGCCCTGGATCCACTTGGGCCCTGCGCCCTGGAGCCTACCTAACAAGCCGAGCTCCCGCCGCGCCTTGGCCTCAACTCACCGGCCTCACTCCCCCACCGTCCGCCGGCCCTGCGGCCATGCTACCCATCCGCCCGCCATTCCCTGCCCACCTGACCCTTCCCCCTCCCCCTCCGCTCCCCCTCCCTCCCCCTCTCCCCCTCCCTGCAGCCCCGCCCCCCCTCTACCCCGGAGCCCCCAACCCCACTCTGGGCGCCTGCGTGACCTCCGTCCTGTCGGGCAACGCCCAGGTCTGCCCTGACTGTCGCGCCTTCGCGGCCAACGGCCTGTCCTGCCCCGCCGGCCGCCCCGTGTGCTGCGGGGGCACGGGGGCGTGCGTGGAGGCGCCGGAGCGCTGCGCCTGCTCCCAGAACACGGACTGCCCCGTGGGCTCCTGCTGCCCGGGTAGGGGTTTGGGGGTTGGGAGTTGGGGGCTTGGGCGTGGGGGGCTGGGGCATGGGGTTTTGGGGTTGGGGTTTTGGGGTTGGGGGTTGGGGGCAACGTAGGTTCGCAACGCAGCGGGTGGGGTGCAGCAACGGGGACGTCAGAGACGCAAAGGGCCTTGCGCAAGGGAGGTTGCGCTCTGCCCGACGCCGTCCCCCTCCGGCGGGATCCCGCCCGTGCCCCCCCCCCCCTGCTGCACGCAGCCATACCCGGCACCAGGAGCAACTGCACCCGTGCCCTGGTCAACGCCAACGGCGCCCAGGCCTGCCCCGGCTGCCTGGACTTCCCCAACCAGCGCATGACCTGCCCCTCGGGCCTGTGAGGGAGCGGGATGCGCGTAGGGGTGGAGCGGGTGTTCGGTACGGGGATTGTACGGCGTGCGGTACGGCAATTGTAGGCTCAGGTGCCGACCTCGGGGGTTGGGTCAGGAGACAACTCATCCCCGATTGACGCGTTTGGTGTCCCGGCCCTACCACCCATATACACGCAGGCCAGTGTGCTGCCCCAACGGCAAGTGCGCGACCGCCCCCGACCGCTGCGACTGCACCAGCGACTACGAGTGCCCCGCGGGGACGTGCTGCACCGGGGGTGGGTGCCGGCAGGGCCCGCCGGGAGGCAGGCGGCAGGGGGCGGGGGACCCGCATGGGGCTGGGCACCGGCGGCGGGGACTGGTGGCTAGGCAGCTCGCAGATCGGGGGTTTATGTTGGGCGGTGCGGGCCTCGGATCCAGCGCTCGGATCCAGCGCTCGGATCCAGCGCTCGGTATGGACGGCTGCAATTGCTGCAATCCGCCGTACATGCATGTGTGGGTGGTCCCGCATGCATGCATGCAGGCTCGGCGCTGAACTGGTTCGGCACGTGCACCCGCGTGGGGGTGCTGACTAATGGCAGCCAGGTGTGCGGCAACTGCGTCACCTTCCGGGCGCGTGGCTTCAACTGCCCCACCAACAAGTGAGTGCGCGCGCTGGGGGAGGGGCGGCATGAAGAGGTTGCGCCGCCGCCAATCAACCCAAGAACACGACTCACGCGAACCGCTCCCCTCGCTCTCTCATCCAGTCGATCCCACATCTCTCACACGCACACACCAAAGGCCGCCTCCACTCCTCTCCCGCTGCCCGCAGGCCCGTCTGCTGCCCCGACGGCTCCTGCGTGGCGGCGCGGGAGCAGTGCCAGTGCGCTCGAGACAGCGACTGCCCCCTCAAGACCTGCTGCGCCGGAGGTGGGGCCGCGTAGAAGCGGTAGCTAGACGAGCTGTCACCAAACCTCAGCGCTGACAGCTACGAACGTACACCAGTAGCCAGTAGCGTGCGCCAGTAGCGTACGTTGCACCTGGGCCCACCTTGTCCCACCGGCGTTGCGGCCTTGGCCCAGCAGCGCCTCCAGGGCATCATGGGTCTACCTACCCCCTGCACGCATGAGCGCCCACGGCCGCTCCTGACAGGGCTACCACGGCTGCAGGGCATGTCACTGCCCATGCACGCACCTTTGTGTGCGCCCGGGGCGCACCCGTGCACCCCCCATCCCCCTTGCCCTTGCCATGCCCCTCACGTCCCGCAACCCCTCCCCTCCTCCCTCCTCCCGTCCTCCCTCCCCCCCCCCACCCCACCTTCCGCCAGCTTCCTGGAGCAGCAAGGGCAACTGCACGGCGCAGGTGCTGGGGCCCAACGGCGCGCAGGCCTGCGGCGACTGCCGCTTCCTGGCCTCGCAGGGCCTGGGCTGCCCATCCACGCTGTGAGCACCGTACTTTTTGAGCCGGCGTTACCGGTGTATGTCACCTCTCCAGCGCCGTGACACTCTCTCTCTCTCTTGTCGTACTGGGGGAAGAGGCTACCCTGCCTGCCCTGCCTGCCTGCCCTGTGACGGCTGGACCCGGGAACGAAGCGCGCGGGGCGCGGACCCACTGGCGACAGACCCCTTCCACCCCGGGTCCGGTCCGGTCCGATCGGGTCCGCTCCCGAGTCATTGCATCGCTTCACCCAACCGATGGTCCGTGCTCCCAACCCTCCTCCACCCCCCCGCGCAGGCCCGTGTGCTGTGGCAACGGCAAGTGCGCTGCCTCGGCGGCCGGCTGCTCCTGCTACTCAGACAACGACTGCCCCACCGGGACCTGCTGCTCGGGTGCGCGGGTGGCGGGGGGGGAAGGCGGAGAGGGAGGGGAAGGGGGGGAGAGGGGTGGCGTGGGGGGCGTGAGAGATGAGGTAGGGATAGTGCGCCAATGTACGGCTTACGGCGCCCTAACTTGCCCCACCGCGCGGCGGCACACCCGCAGGCTCCTACTCCTCTCCCGGCACCTGCACCTCCCGGGTCGTGCTCGCCAACGGCACCCAGGCCTGTGCCAACTGCCTGGCACTCCCCAACCAAGGCATGGGCTGCCCCAGCTCCAGGCGAGTCGGGCCACAAGCGCTGGAAACTCCACAGGCTTGGGCTAGTCATTTCCTTCACTTCCAATGCCCACTTAACGAACCTCGACGGTCCACCCGGGTCCACCTGCCGATCGGTTCCGCCGCATGCAGGCCCTTCTGCTGCCCGGGCGGCGCCTGCGCGACGTCCCCCGGCGCCTGCACCTGCACCTACAACGCGCAGTGCCCCTTTGGGACCTGCTGCACATGTGGGCGCGCGCGGGGGTGGGGGAGCGGGGGGCGGGGGCCGCCGTGAAACGACGTCATGCGGTTTGGAACTGACCACCTACCTGAACTCGTGTGTCCATCAACCTCGACCTTTCATCCACCCAACACCTACCCGCCCGCCCAATCAATGACTGCCCCTACCTCCGAGCCCCTCCACCCTTGCCCCTTGCCCGTTGGCCCCCCAGCCAAGGACTACTCGGTCAAGGGCGTGTGCGTGGGCTCCGTGGCGTGGCCCAACGGCACGCAGACCTGCGCCGACTGCCTGGGCATGGAGGCCAACGGCCTGGTCTGCCCCGCGGACAAGTGAGGGCGAGGGGGCAGCAGGCGGCATGGCCGCGTAGGGGTGCTGGATTACCGCAGATGACGGCCCATGCATCCGCGCCCCATCCGCGCGTCCTCGCGTCGCTTCTGGCGCCCCTCGTGCAGGTCCGTCTGCTGCGCCAAGACCGGCCGCTGCGCCAAGTCCGGGCAGGAGTGTCCCTGCACCGCCGACTACGAGTGCCTCCGGGGCATGTGCTGCAGCGGTGGGGGCGGGGAGCGGTGGTGGGGCAAAGGCAGGAGGTTGATGCGGCACGGGCGAGGGCGGGGGTTCTGGGCGTCTATGTGCTGCTCGATCGGGTGCAGGGGGCCTCGATGCACGTCCTAGCGGTGTTTAAAGCAGGCATGGGCCCATCCCCCACTGAACACGCCTACCTGGTGTGCCTCGCCCTGCTGCCCACCCGCCCACCCGCCCTACCATACCCCCCGCGGGCCTACCCCGGCAGGCGACTACCTGAAGCCCGGCCTGTGCACCCCCTCCGTGTTGAGGACGGACGGCAGCCAGCAGTGCGCCGACTGCAGGGCCTTCGCCAGCCAGGGCCTGGCCTGCCCCTCCACGAAGTGCGTGCGGCAGGGGCAGGCGGCGCCTGCATGCATGGGGCTGTGGATGGGACTGATGGGGGGGGGAGGGGCTTTACCTGGCACAGGAATAATGCGAGGTCGGCCAGGGCTTGGTTAAGCGTCAAGGCGTTGGTTGGGCACAGCAACGCGAGGTCGGCCACTCAGGGCTTGGTTGGGCGTAGAGGCACAGTAGTATGGCCATGGACCGGGAGGAAGGGAGGACCGGGAGGAAGGGAGGACCGGGAGGAAGGCAGTCGCGGAGGATGTGCCCCTAGATGCCGGTAGCTAGCCACCCCTTGCCTACACAGCAGCCGGTCCGGCCCCGGCATGTGAGCCACTCCCCCGCGCGTCGCCTGCCCCCGCTCCCATGCGCACGCAGGTCCGTCTGCTGCCCCAGCGGCAAGTGCGCGGCCTCCGCCGCCCAGTGCCCCTGCGCACAGGAGGCCGACTGCCCAATGGGGAGCTGCTGCACAGGTGGGCGTGCGGGAGGTGGCGGTTGGCACTGGTGTGGCGCAGGTGGCGGATGGTGCGTGTGGCGAGTGGCGCGGTTGGCAGGTGGCGGTTGGCGGTTGGCGGTGGGTGGGTGGCGGTTGGTGGGTGCGGGCGGCTGGGCCGACTCGTTTTGCGGCAAGGGTATGCCCCTGCCCCATAGCAGCCTGCTTGGGCACCTGTTTTCCCCATCCGCTCAGCTCCCCCCTCCTATCCCCTGGCTCCGCCCTGCCGCCCCCCATCGCCCACCCCCTCTCTACCCCCCATCCCCCGCCCCCTCCCCCCATCCCACTGCCCCTACCCCCAGGCACCTTCAACAAGCCCGGCAACTGCTCCCGGGCTGTGCTGCTGGGCTCGGGCGCTCAGGCGTGCGCCAGCTGCGTCACCATGGCCTTCCAGGGCCTGGCCTGCCCCGCCACCAGGTGGGGGGGGGATGCGGGGCGGGGTGGGGTGGGGGGGTGCGGTGCCCGACCACCAGGTGGGGGGGGGGATGTGGGGTGGGACGGGGCGAGGCGGGGCTGCTGAAGGGGGGTGTCGGGCGTTTCCTGCTGCGCGTCTCGTGCATAAGCAAGGTGGGGATGAAAGAATTGGAGCTCCACGCTCCACGCTCGCTCCATGCGCTCCACGCCCCCCCCCCTCCACCCACCCGTGTCTGGCCGTCTAACCCGCATGCATGCAGGCCCTTCTGCTGCCCCGGCGGCGCCTGTGCCACGTCAGCCACCAACTGCACGTGCCGCGCCAACGAGGACTGCCCGTACGGCACGTGCTGCACGGGTGGGTGCGAACATGGGGCTTGGAAGAGGAGGTTTTGGCTTGGTTTGTTGGGCTGCGTGAATGCCCCCGCGCGGAATTGACGCAGTGGGGGGTGGCGGCCGCGGGCACATGCGGTACGGTGAAGCCCGCGACCCGGGCGAGTGGCAGCGGGTGGCGATTGGCAGCGGACGAGCTTGTTGTACGGCTCGTACATGCCGTACGCTGATGCGCACGTGTCCACCGTGTGCGTGCAACCCTTCCCTCCCTACCTCCCCGCCCTCCCCCTACCCACGCGCAGGCTCGTTCGCCAGCCCGGGCGTGTGCAGCCGCAACCCGCTGCAGTGCCCCTGCAAGGGCCTGGAGCTGCGGGGCCTGGCCTGCCCCACCGCCAGGCCCGTGTGCTGCCCCTACACCTCCAAGTGCGCGGCCTCCGCCAGCCTCTGCCCCTGCCCCGCGGACACCGACTGCCCGCCCGGCGCCTGCTGCAACCGTGAGTGGCGGATGCTTAGGTCGGACCTGCCTGCCCGACCGCTCAACTTCTTGCAACCAGATCGCCTTCCCTTGAAAGGGACTGACGGAACTGCTCTCCTTCCTCCCCGGCCTCCGTGCCCTCCGCAGGCTCGCTCACCAACCCCAACCTGGGCAACTGCAGCCGCACGGGAGTGGCCGCGGACGGCAGCTACTTGTGCGCCTACAACACCCCCGTGTGCGGGGTGGCGTGCCTGGTGGGTCCGTCAGTGCGAGGCCGGGGTGGCTGGATCGAGAGGCCGGGGTGGCTGGATCGAGAGGCCGGGGTGGCTGGATCGAGAGGCCGGGGCGACAGTCGGCATGGGACGGAGTAGTGCATGGGGGCTTGGACGGTGTGCCCCGCCCAGGGACCGCATGCATTGTGCGAGAAGAGGCTTGCTTGCTGGTGCGTGGGAGGTAGGGATGACCTGAAGGCAAGCTTGCCCGGCTTCTCCAGACTCACCCTTACTCATGCCGTGCGTGCCCGACGCCCGGACCTACCACAGCGCAACGGCACCGTCTGCTGCCCCGACGGCCGCTGCGCCGCCAGTGCGGACCGCTGCACCTGCACCAGCGACGACCAGTGCCTCCAGGGCATGTGCTGCGCGGGTGAGGGGGGCTGAGGGGGCGCAAGGTTATGCGCTGCTTGGGTGCGTGGGAGAGACGGCTGTACACCGAACAACACACAGAGGGACCTACCCCTCTGCGGGGGCATTGTGCTGTGTCATCCATCGCTCGCGCCGCCCGCCCCGCAGGCGTAGCAGGCGCCACCTTTAGGCCAGGCCTCACACACTCAATCCGAGCGGGTTGCCCTGCCTCGCTCCCCGGGATCCCCGCAGGCGCCACCTACTTCTCGCAGGGCGTGTGCTCTCGCTCCATCGTGGCGGCCAACGGCACGCAGGTCTGCGCCAACTGCACACGCGCCAACGCGCGGGGCCTGGCCTGCCCAGCCAACAAGTGAGGGGGGGAGGGGTGTGGCCACGTGGGGCTACCTAGGGCTGCCGTACCGGTGCGCGCGCTGCACTAGCTGCTCGGGCCACGGCGCGGCATGACATCACACCCAAGATGATGGGCGGGATACGCATGATGGGTGGGGCAAAGGCAGGAATACGTGCTTGCCCCTCGGAGCTTTCTCGAAACCTGAGGCCCTAGCCCTCGCCCACCGACGTCCGCAGGACCTACTGCTGTCCTTCCGGCGCCTGCGCTGCCTCGCTGGAGGCCTGCGCCTGCAAGGCCGAATGGGACTGTCCCTTCGGGTCCTGCTGCGTCGGTGGGTCCAAGCAAAAGCCTGCTGCTGCCAACTCAGCAAGCATTTTCCCTCCACAGCTCACGTTTTCCGCCCCTTTTCCATCCTCTTCCCGTGCCCCCAGGCGCCTCCTTCGTCGCCTCGGGCACCTGCAGCCGCGTCGTGGTTCTGGCCAACCGCACGCAGGCCTGCGCCGACTGCAACGCCTTCGCCGCCATCGGCATGGCCTGCCCCTCCACGCGGCCCTTCTGCTGTACCAGCGGCCAGTGCGCCACGGCCCTGTCCAACTGCACCTGCCAGGGGGACGACCAGTGCCCGCCCAAGACCTGCTGTACGGGTAGGGCCGGGCGGGCCGACGGAGCGCGGGGGTGGAAGTCAAGTGGGGCCAGAGCAGCAGATCGACATACAGCAGCGCGCGCGTTCTCGCCCCATTGCGATTCTTGGATGGGAGCGCGGCGTTCCGCGGGACAAGTGGAAAGGCCGGACACGTCCACTACCTTCCTCCTTGCGCATAAGCCTCTCCACCCATTTAATTAGTGCAGAAGCGCGTACCGCGAATACAATGCCTCAGTTGTAAGCGAGCAGTTTGGGAGCGAGTATGGCGGGCTGGGTGAGGGGTCCAGGCCGACGAGGGGGCTTACGACCCCGGTGACGAGCCCCCCAGGAGGGTAACCCCAGTTTGGCTGCTGCTATAGGGCTGCTTCTGTCCCTGCTTTCCCCCCCTCCTGCTAGGCAACTACTCAAGCCCGGGCGTGTGCAGCGCGAGCGTGATGCGCACCGACGGCTCGCAGGCCTGCTACAGCTGCCTCACGTTGGGAGCCAAGGGCCTCTCCTGTCCAACCACCAAGTAGGTGCCTGATCAGGGGGTTTTCTAGTTACTTGGTTGACGGGATTTGCGGTATGACCGAGGAGCTTTCTTCCAGGGCTGTTGCCTCGGTGGAGTGATGGGGTGGAATGACTGGCGTCGCTCCTGGCTCCTGTCGAGGCGTTAGTCATCATGCCTCTCGGGCACCTCTTGGTGACGTCAGTCTCTTGAGCCTCGCCCTGCCCTGCGTCCCATGCAATCAGCACCCACGCACTGTCGGCCCCCCCTCCCCCGTGCTTAGGCCCCTGTGCTGCTGGGATGGGAAGTGCGCAAGCTCGGCTGAGCAGTGCACGTGCAGCGACAACATCGACTGCCCCATGGGCACGTGCTGCACGGGTGAGGCCTCACCCTGGACCAACCAGGGAGCATTAGGAGCATGGGATGGGGTGGCGAGCCAGGCGAGCACGCCGTTGTAACCTTACTAGACCCGTGAAGCACACGTATCTGCGCATCCCCCAATCAATGTCACTACCCCACAGGCAACTACACCCTACGTGGCAGCTGCACTCGGGGAGTCATGCTGTCCACCGGCCAGCAGGCCTGCCCCGACTGCTTCACGCTGTCGCAGCGCAACCTCTCCTGCCCCACCACCAGGTGAGTGATGAGCCAAGCGGTGTGGCTAGTGTGGCTACTGTGGATGGTGTGGCCACACACTAATGTGCGAAGGAGCGAGGGTGTACGTGGGCAGGCAGGGATGACGTGATCACAAGAGCGCTTTCTCCCCGCCAAAGCGAGGTGACTCACACAGCACTGAAAGTCCGCGGCCCCGCACCTGCCCTCCACCAATCCCGCGAATCCCGCCCTCGCGCAGGCCGATATGCTGCCGGACGGGCGCCTGCGTGACCTCGTCCGACCGCTGCTCCTGCACCATCGACGCCGACTGCCCCACGGGCATGTGCTGCGCAGGTAGGTAGCTGGGGCGGGGGCCCGCGGTCATACTGTTGCTTCGTTTTGGTGTGGTCGCTAGCTAGGGCGGGGGCGAGGCCGCGGTGGTCCTGTCCTCACCCTGTGCCTGGGCCGCCTGCGTGCCTGGGTGGGCAAGCAAAGCGCTGTGGGGCACGGGGCGCATCGTCGAAGATGGGGTTGAGGAAGACCGACCCCTGGTTCCCCTGGGCCGAGCGCTGTGTGGCACGCACCCATAGTTCCCGCAGCATGGAACGGACCCCATGTCAGTCGGTGACGGGGTTCACCACACCTGGATTGCTACCTCCAAGGGCTGGCGCCCGCCCTGTCGGCCCATGCCCCAGCCAACTCCCCATCCCCCCGCCGCCCCGCCCTATCCCCGCAGGCTCCAGGGCCAAGCCCGGCTTCTGCACCCGCACCGCCACCAGCGCCAACGGCACGCAGCTCTGCGCCAGCTGCCAGAACTTCATTGCGAGGAACATGACCTGCCCCGCCGGGCGGCCGCTCTGCTGCCGCAGCGGCCTGTGCGCGTCCTCTGTGGACAAGTGTCCCTGCGCGGGGGAGTACGAGTGCCCCGTGGGGAGCTGCTGCACCAGTGAGGCAGGGGGCAGGGAGGGGCAGGCAGGGGGCAGGGAAGGAAAGGACAGGGGGCAGGGAAGGCCAGGGAAGGGGGCAGGACAGGGGCAGGGCAGGGGCGGTGCAGGCAAGAGTGCGGCTGGGCATGCTCGGGGTCCGGGCGGGGGAAGAAAGGCGGGTCAGAGCACGTGCGTTATCACCTTCCGCAGGCCGCAAGCCCGCCCTCCAGCTATCCGCAACATAGCGAGACGACTTAAACCCGTTGCCTTGATCTGTCAGAGGAGCAACCTGTCTCAGCGCTTTCAGGCAGCGAAGTGCTGGGGTCAGGCAACCTACGCGATATGTTTGCTCCCGCCGCAGGCACCCCCACTCGGGCGGGCAACTGCAGCCTCAGCGTCACGCTGAGCAACGGCACGCAGGCGTGCGCCAACTGTGTGGCGCTGGAGAGCAAGGGCATGGCCTGCCCCTCCACCAAGTGCGTGCGTGCGTCAGGGGGTGGCAGTGAAGTAGCGGGGGCGTGGCTGACGCCTACACACCCGTCATGTGGGTTGGCATGACCACGCTCTCCCCACATGCCACCCACCCACCCACTCACCCGCCCGTCCGCCCGCCCGTCCGCCCTCCCTCAGACGCATCTGCTGTCCGGGCGGCATGTGCGCTGCCACGATTGAGGCCTGCAAGTGCTCCAGCGACAGTGACTGCCCCGCGGGCTCATGCTGCACAGGTGCGTGGGTGCGCGGGTGGGGAAGGCTTGAGGGGGCAGGCCCTGATGCGCTGCTGGGTGCTGAGCGCGGCCCCTCTCCACCCCCCTCCCTCGCTCCAGGCACGGCCTCGAGGCCCGGTGTGTGCTCCCGTACCGCCGTCAACGTCACCACAGGGCTCCAGCTGTGCGCCAACTGCACCACCTTCTCGCAGCGAGCCATGGGCTGCTCCTCCCTAGCGTGAGAGCGTGCACGGCAGGAGATCTCCTCTAGAGGGGGGCTGTGCCTTGCTCGACGCACTCTTGCTGGGCAGGACAAGCACCGTGCGTTTCTAAGCTTCCGGTTGTGGATCTTTTTACCGGGCGCACGGAGGCCTCATCAGGCCAATCCGCCGATGGAGGCCTGATGACCCGAGGGCGCAAGGCACGGCAGGGATCGGAGTAAAACCATGGTTTTAGTCGGTTCGGCACCCCGGCCCAACGAGCTCACTCGGCCTCCGTGCTGCCCCGCCCCGCCTCTCGCGACGCCCCAGGCCCGTGTGCTGCATGAACGGGCGGTGCGCGGCCACACCCGAGGCCTGCCCCTGCTTGGGCGACACCGACTGCCCCCCACGCACCTGCTGCACCGGTGGGCTCACGGTGTCCATCGCTCTCTGGCCGTGTGACGTTTGATGTGGCAAGCAAGGGTCGGGCTTACTTGCTGGTGAGCACTCAACGCGACCGACTCGCGCTGCTGTGTATGCATGCATCGTCCCACGCACCCCCCGCAGGCGTCCGCGGCGGCTCGGGCGTGTGCAGCCGCACCATGCTGCGCACGGACGGCACGCAGGCCTGCCCCGACTGCCGCAGGGCGTCGGGCCTGACCTGCACCACCCCGCGCTCGGTCTGCTGCCCCAACACCGGTCGGTGCGCCGCTACCTCGGCCAACTGCACCGCCTGCCAGGGCAACGCGGACTGCGCACCAGGTTCCTGCTGCACAGGTGGGTGCGCGGCGGTGCAGGGCTTGGCCCCCCTAGATAGCCCGCTTGGCTTCCCCCCCTGCTCCCCTGTCCATGTAATCCCTCTCAGAGAGAAGATCAGGGCCCGCCCACGCACAGCAGGCCATGCGCCCGCGCACAGCAGGCCATGCGCCCGCGCACAGCAGGCCATGCGCCCGCGCACAGCAGGCCATGCGCCCGCGCACAGCAGGCCATGCGCCCGCGCACAGCAGGCCATGCGCCCGCGCACAGCAGGCCATGCGCCCGAGCACTACCCCCTCGCCACGTCTCAGTGTCTACTCGGGCCCGTACACTAGCTTGTGTTTGTGCTCCATCCCCGCTTCACCTCGCAGGCAACGCCACACGCCCCGGGGTGTGCATCCTAAGCACCTCCGCCAACGCCACCACCCTGTGCCCGGACTGCCGGGGGTCGACTGTGACCTGCCGCTCCCCGGCCCCCGTCTGCTGCCCCGCCACCGGCACCTGCGCCACCTCCCTGGCGCTGTGCCCCTGTGCGACCACCCTCGACTGCCCCTTCGGCGGCTGCTGCTCGGCGGGTGAGCAGAGGCTGTTGCTTGGCTCCTCCTTGGGGGAACGACCTCGTCAGACTGTGTGCTGCTCTAGCACTACTTGCGCACTACTTCCGCCTTACATCTTCCCGTGTCCTCTACCACCACTCCACTCCTGCAGGCTCACGCCGCTGCACGGCGTCGCCCCTGCTGCCAACGAACTGCAGCTTCGGCTGCGACGACTGCCGCCAGCTCGCCCTGCGCGGCCTGTCCTGCCCACCCAGCCTCCCCGTGTGCTGCCCCGGCACCAAGAAGTGCGTGGCGAGCCTGGGCGCCTGCCCCTGCACCGGTTCTGCCGGCTGCCCGGATGGCCGCTGCTGTACTGGTGAGCTTGCATCAGCGCGCAGCATCAACTTGTTTGAGCTTCCGGTTGCTTGAGGAACACTTCATCAAACAGAGGCCCCAGAGGACTCACCTCCAGTGATAGCCTGACCCGAAGGCTGGCCTTCTCTCTTGTCCATGTAATCCCTCTCAGAGAAATCAAAGGGCATGGCAGGGCTCGGGGTGGAACCAGCTGGCTTGGCGGGCTTGATTGCGGCAGCTTGAGCGCGGTTGAGCCCCCACCCCACACTCCCCTCTGCCTCCCGCAGGCACCCCGACGGCTCCCGGCGTCTGCAGCCCTAGCATGTTTGTTGGGGGAAAGCAGGTCTGCCGCTGCTCAAATGCTGCACCCTGCCAAGACGAAACGAGCATTTGCTGCCCCAGCGGAGCCTGCGCCCCAACAACAACGACTTGCCCATCCGTCTTTCCGTAGCACCCCTGGCGCAACTAGGATGCGTGCGGCATTGGGATGATTCTTTCCCTTCGAGGTTGCAGATACACCATGACAGGGGGCAAACACCTTTGTCACCGTACGTGCCTTGATGAGTTGGATGAGAACTTGGGCCGTCCGTGCCTGGCTGAGAGGTTTTTTGTTTCTGAAATCAGGCTTACATGGTGGCTCGGAGGCCAAGAGACGCACAGACAAAGGGTTGGCTACTAATGCATGCAGACTTGGATCAGCTAGTGCACTGTGGTTATTGCATAATGCGGAGTTTCAATGGAATGATGGCTGGGACGGTGCGAGCTTACGTGTGTCGTGGTGCGCTGCTGGTTGCGCTGGTCTTGCTCCCCCTCTCAGAAAAAAAAAAGATTATAGAGAGTGGTTGATGAGTGCGGGCTCCACACAGTAGGCGTTGCGGCAGGGTTTGCTTGCGGCGGGATCCGCCACTGAAGGATGGAGCTAGCAGCCAGGGCTTGGACGGTTAAGCGATGGCAGGCGCTGATGGAGCAAAATCTTGACTTCGCAGCACATAGTTCTGCTAAGGAAGGGCCGGAGGGGGCCTGTGCTTTAGGTGATTGCTGTCCTGCTCGTGCCCTTGCTTGGTCCCCGTTGCCCTTGCTAGGTCCCCGTTGCCTCGGAACGGAGGAAAAAAAAACGGGAGTGGAGCGGGCCGATTTTGCGCGGCGGCGGGGTCCGCGGCCCCGACCCCCGGCCTGCCCCCGCCTCTCCCAGAGCGCCCATCTCTCTCCCCGCCCCTTCCCCGCACCGCCCAAGCCCTCGGAACCCTTCAATACATCTAATAGATGCTTGCAAGGGGGTTGGCGGCCTCGGAACGGACGGGAGCAGAGCGGGCCGATTTTGCGCGGCGGCGGGGTCCGCGGCCCCGACCCCCGGCCTGCCCCCGCCTCTCCCAGAGCGCCCATCTCTCTCCCCGCCCCTTCCCCGCACCGCCCAAGCCCTCGGAACCCTTCAATACATCTACTAGATGCTTGCAAGGGGGTTGGCGGCCTCGGAACGGACGGGAGCAGAGCGGGCCGGTTTTGCGCGGCGGCGGGGTCCGCGGCCCCGACCCCCGGCCTGCCCCCGCCTCTCCCAGAGCGCCCATCTCTCTCCCCGCCCCTTCCCCGCACCGCCCAAGCCCTCGGAACCCTTCAATACATCTACTAGATGCTTGCAAGGGGGTTGGCGGCCTCGGAACGGACGGGAGCAGAGCGGGCCGGTTTTGCACGGCGGCGGGGTCCGCGGCCCCGACCCCCGGCCTGCCCCCGCCTCTCCCAGAGCGCCCATCTCTCTCCCCGCCCCTTCCCCGCACCGCCCAAGCCCTCGGAACCCTTCCATACATCTACTAGATGCTTGCAAGGGGGTTGGCGGCCTCGGAACGGACGGGAGCAGAGCGGGCCGGTTTTGCGCGGCGGCGGGGTCCGCGGCCCCGACCCCCGGCCTGCCCCCGCCTCTCCCAGAGCGCCCATCTCTCTCCCCGCCCCTTCCCGCACCGCCCAAGCCCTCGGAACCCTTCAATACATCTACTAGATGCTTGCAAGGGGGTTGGCGGCCTCGGAACGGACGGGAGCAGAGCGGGCCGGTTTTGCACGGCGGCGGGGTCCGCGGCCCCGACCCCCGGCCTGCCCCCGCCTCTCCCAGAGCGCCCATCTCTCTCCCCGCCCCTTCCCCGCACCGCCCAAGCCCTCGGAACCCTTCAATACATCTACTAGATGCTTGCAAGGGGGTTGGCGGCCTCGGAACGGACGGGAGCAGAGCGGGCCGGTTTTGCGCGGCGGCGGGGTCCGCGGCCCCGACCCCCGGCCTGCCCCCGCCTCTCCCAGAGCGCCCATCTCTCTCCCCGCCCCTTCCCCGCACCGCCCAAGCCCTCGGAACCCTTCAATACATCTAATAGATGCTTGCAAGGGGGTTGGCGGCCTCGGAACGGACGGGAGCAGAGCGGGCCGACTTTGCGCGGCGGCGGGGTCCGCGGCCCCGACCCCCGGCCTGCCCCCGCCTCTCCCAGAGCGCCCATCTCTCTCCCCGCCCCTTCCCGCACCGCCCAAGCCCTCGGAACCCTTCAATACATCTAATAGATGCTTGCAAGGGGGTTGGCGGCCTCGGAACGGACGGGAGCAGAGCGGGCCGGTTTTGCGCGGCGGCGGGGTCCGCGGCCCCGACCCCCGGCCTGCCCCCGCCTCTCCCAGAGCGCCCATCTCTCTCCCCGCCCCTTCCCCGCACCGCCCAAGCCCTCGGAACCCTTCAATACATCTACTAGATGCTTGCAAGGGGGTTGGCGGCCTCGGAACGGACGGGAGCAGAGCGGGCCGGTTTTGCGCGGCGGCGGGGTCCTCGGCCCCGACCCCCGGCCTGCCCCCGCCTCTCCCAGAGCGCCCATCTCTCTCCCCGCCCCTTCCCCGCACCGCCCAAGCCCTCGGAACCCTTCAATACATCTACTAGATGCTTGCAAGGGGGTTGGCGGCCTCGGAACGGACGGGAGCAGAGCGGGCCGGTTTTGCGCGGCGGCGGGGTCCGCGGCCCCGACCCCCGGCCTGCCCCCGCCTCTCCCAGAGCGCCCATCTCTCTCCCCGCCCCTTCCCCGCACCACCCAAGCCCTCGGAACCCTTCAATACATCTACTAGATGCTTGCAAGGGGGTTGGCGGCCTCGGAACGGACGGGAGCAGAGCGGGCCGGTTTTGCGCGGCGGCGGGGTCCGCGGCCCCGACCCCCGGCCTGCCCCCGCCTCTCCCAGAGCGCCCATCTCTCTCCCCGCCCCTTCCCCGCACCGCCCAAGCCCTCGGAACCCTTCAATACATCTAATAGATGCTTGCAAGGGGGTTGGCGGCCTCGGAACGGACGGGAGCAGAGCGGGCCGGTTTTGCGCGGCGGCGGGGTCCGCGGCCCCGACCCCCGGCCTGCCCCCGCCTCTCCCAGAGCGCCCATCTCTCTCCCCGCCCCTTCCCCGCACCGCCCAAGCCCTCGGAACCCTTCAATACATCTAATAGATGCTTGCAAGGGGGTTGGCGGCCTCGGAACGGACGGGAGCAGAGCGGGCCGGTTTTGCACGGCGGCGGGGTCCGCGGCCCCGACCCCCGGCCTGCCCCCGCCTCTCCCAGAGCGCCCATCTCTCTCCCCGCCCCTTCCCCGCACCGCCCAAGCCCTCGGAACCCTTCCATACATCTAATAGATGCTTGCAAGGGGGTTGGCGGCCTCGGAACGGACGGGAGCAGAGCGGGCCGATTTTGCGCGGCGGCGGGGTCCGCGGCCCCGACCCCCGGCATGCCCCCGCCTCTCCCAGAGCGCCCATCTCTTTCCCCGCCCCTTCCCCGCACCGCCCAAGCCCTCGGAACCCTTCAATACATCTACTAGATGCTTGCAAGGGGGTTGGCGGCCTCGGAACGGACGGGAGCAGAGCGGGCCGGTTTTGCGCGGCGGCGGGGTCCGCGGCCCCGACCCCCGGCCTGCCCCCGCCTCTCCCAGAGCGCCCATCTCTCTCCCCGCCCCTTCCCCGCACCGCCCAAGCCCTCGGAACCCTTCAATACATCTACTAGATGCTTGCAAGGGGGTTGGCGGCCTCGGAACGGACGGGAGCAGAGCGGGCCGGTTTTGCGCGGCGGCGGGGTCCGCGGCCCCGACCCCCGGCCTGCCCCCGCCTCTCCCAGAGCGCCCATCTCTCTCCCCGCCCCTTCCCCGCACCGCCCAAGCCCTCGGAACCCTTCAATACATCTACTAGATGCTTGCAAGGGGGTTGGCGGCCTCGGAACGGACGGGAGCAGAGCGGGCCGGCTTTGCGCGGCGGCGGGGTCCGCGGCCCCGACCCCCCGGCATGCCCCCGCCTCTCCCAGAGCGCCCATCTCTCTCCCCGCCCCTTCCCCGCACCGCCTAAGCCCTCGGAACCCTTCAATACATCTACTAGATGCTTGCAAGGGGGTTGGCGGCCTCGGAACGGACGGGAGCAGAGCGGGCCGGTTTTGCGCGGCGGCGGGGTCCGCGGCCCCGACCCCCGGCCTGCCCCCGCCTCTCCCAGAGCGCCCATCTCTCTCCCCGCCCCTTCCCCGCACCGCCCAAGCCCTCGGAACCCTTCAATACATCTACTAGATGCTTGCAAGGGGGTTGGCGGCCTCGGAACGGACGGGAGCAGAGCGGGCCGGTTTTGCGCGGCGGCGGGGTCCGCGGCCCCGACCCCGGCCTGCCCCCGCCTCTCCCAGAGCGCCCATCTCTCTCCCCGCCCCTTCCCCGCACCGCCCAAGCCCTCGGAACCCTTCAATACATCTACTAGATGCTTGCAAGGGGGTTGGCGGCCTCGGAACGGACGGGAGCAGAGCGGGCCGGTTTTGCGCGGCGGCGGGGTCCGCGGCCCCGACCCCCGGCCTGCCCCCGCCTCTCCCAGAGCGCCCATCTCTCTCCCCGCCCCTTCCCCGCACCGCCCAAGCCCTCGGAACCCTTCAATACATCTAATAGATGCTTGCAAGGGGGTTGGAGGCCTCGGAACGGACGGGAGCAGAGCGGGCCGGTTTTGCGCGGCGGCGGGGTCCGCGGCCCCGACCCCCGGCCTGCCCCCGCCTCTCCCAGAGCGCCCATCTCTCTCCCCGCCCCTTCCCCGCACCGCCCAAGCCCTCGGAACCCTTCAATACATCTACTAGATGCTTGCAAGGGGTTGGCGGCCTCGGAACGGACGGGAGCAGAGCGGGCCGGTTTTGCACGGCGGCGGGGTCCGCGGCCCCGACCCCCGGCCTGCCCCCGCCTCTCCCAGAGCGCCCATCTCTCTCCCCGCCCCTTCCCCGCACCGCCCAAGCCCTCGGAACCCTTCAATACATCACTAGATGCTTGCAAGGGGGTTGGCGGCCTCGGAACGGACGGGAGCAGAGCGGGCCGGTTTTTGCGCGGCGGCGGGGTCCGCGGCCCCGACCCCCGGCCTGCCCCCGCCTCTCCCAGAGCGCCCATCTCTCTCCCCGCCCCTTCCCCGCACCGCCCAAGCCCTCGGAACCCTTCAATACATCTACTAGATGCTTGCAAGGGGGTTGGCGGCCTCGGAACGGACGGGAGCAGAGCGGGCCGGTTTTGCGCGGCGGCGGGGTCCGCGGCCCCCGACCCCCGGCCTGCCCCCGCCTCTCCCAGAGCGCCCATCTCTCTCCCCGCCCCTTCCCCGCACCGCCCAAGCCCTCGGAACCCTTCAATACATCTACTAGATGCTTGCAAGGGGGTTGGCGGCCTCGGAACGGACGGGAGCAGAGCGGGCCGATTTTGTGCGGCGGCGGGGTCCGCGGCCCCGACCCCCGGCCTGCCCCCGCCTCTCCCAGAGCGCCCATCTCTCTCCCCGCCCCTTCCCCGCACCGCCCAAGCCCTCGGAACCCTTCAATACATCTACTAGATGCTTGCAAGGGGGTTGGCGGCCTCGGAACGGACGGGAGCAGAGCGGGCCGGTTTTGCACGGCGGCGGGGTCCGCGGCCCCGACCCCCGGCCTGCCCCCGCCTCTCCCAGAGCGCCCATCTCTCTCCCCGCCCCTTCCCCGCACCGCCCAAGCCCTCGGAACCCTTCCATACATCACTAGATGCTTGCAAGGGGGTTGGCGGCCTCGGAACGGACGGGAGCAGAGCGGGCCGGTTTTGCGCGGCGGCGGGGGTCCGCGGCCCCGACCCCCGGCCTACCCCCGCCTCTCCCAGAGCGCCCATCTCTCTCCCCGCCCCTTCCCCGCACCGCCCAAGCCCTCGGAACCCTTCAATACATCTAATAGATGCTTGCAAGGGGTTGGCGGCCTCGGAACGGACGGGAGCAGAGCGGGCCGGTTTTGCGCGGCGGCGGGGTCCGCGGCCCCGACCCCCGGCCTGCCCCCGCCTCTCCCAGAGCGCCCATCTCTCTCCCCGCCCCTTCCCCGCACCGCCCAAGCCCTCGGAACCCTTCAATACATCTACTAGATGCTTGCAAGGGGGTTGGCGGCCTCGGAACGGACGGGAGCAGAGCGGGCCGGTTTTGCGCGGCGGCGGGGTCCGCGGCCCCGACCCCCGGCCTGCCCCCGCCTCTCCAGAGCGCCCATCTCTCTCCCCGCCCCTTCCCCGCACCGCCCAAGCCCTCGGAACCCTTCAATACATCTACTAGATGCTTGCAAGGGGGTTGGCGGCCTCGGAACGGACGGGAGCAGAGCGGGCCGGTTTTTGCGCGGCGGCGGGGTCCGCGGCCCCGACCCCCGGCCTGCCCCCGCCTCTCCCAGAGCGCCCATCTCTCTCCCCCGCCCCTTCCCCGCACCGCCCAAGCCCTCGGAACCCTTCCATACATCTAATAGATGCTTGCAAGGGGGTTGGCGGCCTCGGAACGGACGGGAGCAGAGCGGGCCGGTTTTGTGCGGCGGCGGGGTCCGCGGCCCCCGACCCCCGGCCTGCCCCCGCCTCTCCCAGAGCGCCCATCTCTCTCCCCGCCCCTTCCCCGCACCGCCCCAAGCCCTCGGAACCCTTCCATACATCTACTAGATGCTTGCAAGGGGGGTTGGCGGCCCTCGGAACGGACGGGAGCAGAGCGGGCCGGTTTTGCGCGGCGGCGGGGTCCGCGGCCCCGACCCCCGGCCTACCCCCGCCTCTCCCAGAGCGCCCATCTCTCTCCCCGCCCCTTCCCCCGCACCGCCCAAGCCCTCGGAACCCTTCAATACATCTACTAGATGCTTGCAAGGGGGTTGGCGGCCTCGGAACGGACGGGAGCAGAGGCGGGCCGGTTTTGCGCGCGGCGGGGTCCGCGGCCCCGACCCCCGGCCTGCCCCCGCCTCTCCCAGAGCGCCCATCTCTCTCCCCGCCCCTTCCCCGCACCGCCCAAGCCCTCGGAACCCTTCAATACATCTACTAGATGCTTGCAAGGGGGTTGGCGGCCTCGGAACGGACGGGAGCAGAGCGGGCCGGTTTTGCGCGGCGGCGGGGTCCGCGGCCCCGACCCCCGGCCTGCCCCCGCCTCTCCCAGAGCGCCCCATCTCTCTCCCCGCCCCTTCCCCGCACCGCCCAAGCCCTCGGAACCCTTCAATACATCTACTAGATGCTTGCAAGGGGGTTGGCGGCCTCGGAACGGACGGGAGCAGAGCGGGCCGGTTTTGCGCGGCGGCGGGGTCCGCGGCCCCGACCCCCGGCCTGCCCCCCGCCTCTCCCAGAGGCGCCCATCTCTCTCCCCGCCCCTTCCCCGCACCGCCCAAGCCCTCGGAACCCTTCAATACATCTACTAGATGCTTGCAGGGGGTTGGCGGCCTCGGAACGGACGGGAGCAGAGCGGGCCGGTTTTGCGCGGCGGCGGGGTCCGCGGCCCCGACCCCCGGCCTGCCCCCCGCCTCTCCCAGAGCGCCCATCTCTCTCCCCGCCCCTTCCCCGCACCGCCCAAGCCCTCGGAACCCTTCAATACATCTACTAGATGCTTGCAAGGGGGTTGGCGGCCTCGGAACGGACGGGAGCAGAGCGGGCCGGTTTTGCGCGGCGGCGGGGTCCGCGGCCCCGACCCCCGGCCTGCCCCCGCCTCTCCCAGAGCGCCCATCTCTCTCCCCGCCCCTTCCCCGCACCGCCCAAGCCCTCGGAACCCTTCAATACATCTACTAGATGCTTGCAAGGGGGTTGGCGGCCTCGGAACGGACGGGAGCAGAGCGGCCGGTTTTGCGCGGCGGCGGGGTCCGCGGCCCCGACCCCCGGCCTGCCCCCGCCTCTCCCAGAGCGCCCATCTCTCTCCCCGCCCCTTCCCCGCACCGCCCAAGCCCTCGGAACCCTTCAATACATCTACTAGATGCTTGCAAGGGGGTTGGCGGCCTCGGAACGGACGGGAGCAGAGCGGGCCGGTTTTGCGCGGCGGCGGGGTCCGCGGCCCCGACCCCCGGCCTGCCCCCGCCTCTCCCAGAGCGCCCATCTCTCTCCCCGCCCCTTCCCCGCACCGCCCAAGCCCTCGGAACCCTTCAATACATCTACTAGATGCTTGCAAGGGGGTTGGCGGCCTCGGAACGGACGGGAGCAGAGCGGGCCGGTTTTGTGCGGCGGCGGGGTCCGCGGCCCCGACCCCCCGGCCTGCCCCCGCCTCTCCCAGAGCGCCCATCTCTCTCCCCGCCCCTTCCCCGCACCGCCCAAGCCCTCGGAACCCTTCAATACATCTACTAGATGCTTGCAAGGGGGTTGGCGGCCCTCGGAACGGACGGGAGCAGAGCGGGCCGGTTTTTGCGCGGCGGCGGGGTCCGCGGCCCCGACCCCCGGCCTGCCCCCGCCTCTCCCAGAGCGCCCATCTCTCTCCCCGCCCCTTCCCCGCACCGCCCAAGCCCTCGGAACCCTTCAATACATCTAATAGATGCTTGCAAGGGGGTTGGCGGCCCTCGGAACGGACGGGAGCAGAGCGGGCCGGTTTTTGCACGGCGGCGGGGTCCGCGGCCCCGACCCCCGGCCTGCCCCCGCCTCTCCCAGAGCGCCCATCTCTCTCCCCGCCCCTTCCCCGCACCGCCCAAGCCCTCGGAACCCTTTCAATACATCACTAGATGCTTGCAAGGGGGTTGGCGGCCTCGGAACGGACGGGAGCAGAGCGGGCCGGTTTTGCGCGGCGGCGGGGTCCGCGGCCCCGACCCCCGGCCTGCCCCCGCCTCTCCCAGAGCGCCCATCTCTCTCCCCGCCCCTTCCCCGCACCGCCCAAGCCCTCGGAACCCTTCCATACATCTACTAGATGCTTGCAAGGGGGTTGGCGGCCTCGGAACGGACGGGAGCAGAGCGGGCCGGTTTTTGCGCGGCGGCGGGGTCCGCGGCCCCGACCCCCGGCCTACCCCCGCCTCTCCCAGAGCGCCCATCTCTCTCCCCGCCCCTTCCCCGCACCGCCCAAGCCCTCGGAACCCTTCAATACATCTACTAGATGCTTGCAAGGGGGTTGGCGGCCTCGGGAACGGACGGGAGCAGAGCGGGCCGGTTTTTGCGCGGCGGCGGGGTCCTCGGCCCCGACCCCCGGCCTGCCCCCGCCTCTCCCAGAGCGCCCATCTCTCTCCCCGCCCCTTCCCCGCACCGCCCAAGCCCTCGGAACCCTTCATACATCTAATAGATGCTTGCAAGGGGGTTGGCGGCCTCGGAACGGACGGGAGCAGAGCGGGCCGGTTTTGTGCGGCGGCGGGGTCCGCGGCCCCGACCCCCGGCCTGCCCCCCGCCTCTCCCAGAGCGCCCATCTCTCTCCCCGCCCCTTCCCCGCACCGCCCAAGCCCTCGGAACCCTTCAATACATCTACTAGATGCTTGCAAGGGGGTTGGCGGCCTCGGAACGGACGGGAGCAGAGCGGGCCGATTTTGCGCGGCGGCGGGGTCCGCGGCCCCGACCCCCGGCCTACCCCCCGCCTCTCCCAGAGCGCCCATCTCTCTCCCCGCCCCTTCCCCGCACCGCCCAAGCCCTCGGAACCCTTCAATACATCTACTAGATGCTTGCAAGGGGGTTGGCGGCCTCGGAACGGACGGGAGCAGAGCGGGCCGGTTTGTGCGCGGCGCGGGGTCCGCGGCCCCCGACCCCCGGCCTGCCCCCCGCCTCTCCCAGAGCGCCCATCTCTCTCCCCGCCCCTTCCCCGCACCGCCCAAGCCCTCGGAACCCTTCAATACATCTACTAGATGCTTGCAAGGGGGTTGGCGGCCTCGGAACGGACGGGAGCAGAGCGGGCCGGTTTTGCGCGGCGGCGGGTTCCGCGGCCCCCGACCCCCGGCCTGCCCCCCAGCCTCTCCCAGAGCGCCCATCTCTCTCCCCGCCCTTCCCCGCACCGCCCAAGCCCTCGGAACCCTTCAATACATCTACTAGATGCTTGCAAGGGGGTTGGCGGCCTCGGAAACGGACGGGAGCAGAGCGGGCCGGTTGTTGCGCGGCGGCGGGGTCCGCGGCCCCGACCCCCGGCCTGCCCCCGCCTCTCCCAGAGAGCCCATCTCTCTCCCCGCCCCTTCCCCGCACCGCCCAAGCCCTCGGAACCCTTCAATCATATCTACTAGATGCTTGCAAGGGGGTTGGCGGCCTCGGAACGGACGGGAGCAGAGCGGGCCGGTTTTGCGCGGCGGCGGGGTCCGCGGCCCCGACCCCCGGCCTGCCCCCGCCTCTCCCAGAGCGCCCATCTCTCTCCCCGCCCCTTCCCCGCACCGCCCAAGCCCTCGGAAACCCTTCAATACACTCTAATAGATGCTTTGCAAGGGGTTGGCGGCCTCGGAACGGGACGGGAGCAGAGCGGGCCGGTTTTGCACGGCGGCGGGGTCCGCGGCCCCGACCCCCGGCCTGCCCCCGCCTCTCCCAGAGCGCCCATCTCTCTCCCCGCCCCTTCCCGCACCGCCCAAGCCCTCGGAACCCTTCAATTACATCAACTAGATGCTTGCAAGGGGGTTGGCGGCCTCGAACGGACGGGAGCAGAGCGCGGCCGGTTTTGCGCGGCGGCGGGTCCGCGGCCCCCGACCCCGGCCTGCCCCCGCCTCTCCCAGAGCGCCCCATCTCTCTCCCCCGCCCCCTTCCCCGCACCGCCCAAGCCCTCGGAACCCTTCCATACATCTACTGATGCTTGCAAGGGGGTTTGGCGGCCTCGGAACGGACGGGAGCAGAGCGGGCCGGTTTTGCGCGGCGGCGGGGTCCGCGGCCCCGACCCCCGGCCTACCCCCGCCTCTCCCAGAGCGCCCATCTCTCTCCCCGCCCCTTCCCCGCACCGCCCAAGCCTCGGAACCCTTCAATACATCTAATAGATGCTTGCAAGGGGGTTGGCGGCCTCGGAACGGACGGGAGCAGAGCGGGCCGGTTTTGCGCGGCGGCGGGGTCCGCGGCCCCGACCCCGGCTGCCCCCGCCTCTCCCAGAGCGCCATCTCTCTCCCGCCCCTTCCCGCACCGCCCAAGCCCTCGGACACCCTCAATACATCTAATAGATGCTTGCAAGGGGTTGGCGGCTCGGAACGGACGGGAGCAGAGCGGGCCGGTTTGCGCGGCGGCGGTCCGCGGCCCGACCCCCGGCGCGCCCCCGCTCTCCCAGAGCGCCCATCTCTCTCCCAGCCCCTTCCCCACCCCCGCCCAAGCC
Organism: Edaphochlamys debaryana; assembly: GCA_016858145.1. Taxonomy (NCBI): domain Eukaryota; kingdom Viridiplantae; phylum Chlorophyta; class Chlorophyceae; order Chlamydomonadales; genus Edaphochlamys; species Edaphochlamys debaryana. The sequence goes on along the minus strand of JAEHOE010000343.1, from coordinate 600 downwards.
CTCGGAACCCTTCCATACATCAAATAGAGCTTGCAAGGGGTTGGCGGCCTCGGAAGGACGGGAGAGCAGACGGGCCGGGTTTTGTGCGGCGGCGGGGTCCGCGCCCCCGACCCCGGCCTGCCCCCGCCTCTCCCAGAGCGCCCATCTCTCTCCCCGCCCTTCCCCGCACGCCCAACCCTCGGAACCCTTCCATACATCTACTAGATGCTTGCAAGGGGGTGGCGGCCTCGGAACGGACGGGAGCAGAGCGGGCCGGTTTTGCGCGGCGGCGGGGTCCGGCGGCCCCGACCCCGGCCCTACCCCGCCTCTCCCAGAGCGCCCCATCTTTCCCCGCCTCCCCGCACCGCCCAAGCCCTCGGAACCCTTCCAATACATCTACTAGATGCTTGCAGGGGTTGGCGGCCTCGGAACGGACGGGAGCAGAGCGGGCCGGTTTTGCGCGGCGGCGGGGTCCGCGGCCCCGACCCCCGGCCTGCCCCGCCTCTCCCAGAGCGCCCATCTTCTCTCCCGCCCTTCCCGCACCGCCCAAGCCCTCGGAACCCTTCAATACATCTAATAGATGCTTGCAAGGGGGTTGGCGGCCTCGGAACGGACGGGAGC